>VZUA01031351.1:0-17354 GCA_013401035.1 Horornis vulcanius
CCCTGCCATGGCTGGGGTGGAACAAAATGAGCTTTTAGATAGGTCTCTTCCAACCCAACCATTCTGGGATTCATTCCATGATTTAGGTCTTATTTGTTGTGAGTAGGTAAGGATTGTAGGAAATAAGAGTAGTTACTTTTTCACTCTTTACAATCTTCCTTAGTGATAATCTTCCTTAGGGTGTATTCTGGCTCTTTCAAACATGCAAAATTCTCACCTTCTGATGGGCAGTTGAAATGGTGGAAAGTTGAGGTTTAGAGTAATGAAAAGTAGAAGAACTCATTAATGATGGGGATTTGCTCTCTGCAAAGGGAATGATGTAGGATAGGCTACATCACAGGTTTTAGGTCATAATTTGTTTTGGTGCATTGCCTCATGTTTCCAGTCAACACAAAAGAGTTTTAAAGAGGAGAGGATGGAGGATCTTTCTGTTTCAATTCATTCAGTCATCAGTTACCATGAAACTTTTTTTAATGAATTATAATTTTTGAATTATGTCTTTAATGTGGGATTTAAATTTTGTTTAACTTCAAAAATTAGACCATTTTAAAGGTGTCCAGATCTGAACAATCCCACCACTCTGCAAGTTGTGTAGTCTGAAAATTAATGTTTTAGCTGAATATATATTCAGTTCTAGCTGCGTGATATCTAATTTCGAATTATTTGGTTTAATACCATTCAGGTATTCACGTTTTCCAAGCTAGTTATATAGCAACAGTGTATTAGCCATGCAATTTATCAATATTTATTCATTATCCAAATGGCAGACTACTTGTCATAATTAATTATTGAAGTAATAAATAGTCTTATTTATATAAATGGATGACAAGAACAGAATGATTTCCTTGATAAAGACTGATGACAGATTCTAGTATCTGACACGACACTCAGAACGCTGTGCAGATTGAATCTAAGGCCTTCTGCATGGATAATAAATTGTTATTTCAGGGAATAAAATGATTGATACATTTGCTTTGTGTGGAAAAAGGACCTGGGAAAAGATTCTACTCCCTAAATTATTTAAGCAGACTATGGCGAAATTTTCTCTCCTTGTGACAAATTTAACTTTCCAAGGAAGTGACAGCTCTTTGGCAGAGAGAGAGGAATTGATGCCTGCTTGGGGTCCTTGACCTACAGATTCTCCTAGAAGTCACATTCATTTGGAAATCTCCTGGCATTGCCTCTCCCTGTGCGTGCTCCTTTGGCAGCTCACAGGAGGGGCTGTGGCAGGCTGGGAGGATGGTGGCAGAGGCTGCTGTGACAAATGAAGCCTGGCCACACTTTGGGGACATTTTGCTGTTTTTACTGCATGGCTGTGGTGGCCTCTGCTTCCAACTTGTGTTTTTTTTCCCTTGGTTTGAGCTTACCTTCGGTGCTTCGGTGACAGCCCCAGAGACTGAGCATCGTTTGACAGCTTGGAAATGGCTGGGCTGGGGAAAGGAAGGGGTTTCACACAGAATAATGATTTCATAAACAAAACAAACAAAAACCCAAAACAAACCAACAAAATCACCAAAACCCCCCAACAAACAAACACAACAACCTCCCCCAAACAAACAAAAAAACCCAACAAAAACCCCAAAACAAATAAAATACCCACCAATCCCCCCCCAAACAAAAAACCCCTAACAAAAACTCCCTGAAATCAAAAAACCAACCAAACCAACAAAAAGCCACCCCAACAAACAAAAATCCCCCAAACAAACACAACCCCCCCAAAACACAAAACAACAGCCCCCCAAACTAAACCATATCTCAGGAAATGTTTTATTCATAGCCAGTAGTATTGACAATTAAAATCTAAATATTATATTTCAAAAATCTTCTGAAGGGTGTTAGGTCCATAAAACATCTGGCATTTGATTTCCTTAGCTTAGAGAAAATAGTACATTTTGTTGCCTTTGGTGCATCTTTTCCCATTTTTCTGTTTTTTACTTGAACGTAAAGAAGTTTCATATATATAAAAATTCTGACATCTGCAATGGACTGAGACACAGAAGTCCTATATAATTTTCTCTTAATTATTTCCTTAATAGCCTATTTAATGTAGTCCATAAAATCAGTCTTACCACCAACAAAGTCATTATAATGAGATTAATAACAGTTCTTACTGCGCCTTGTTCAGTTGCTGAACCCGAGATCGACAATATTATAAAGAAACAGTAATCGAATGTGCTATTCTTATGAATGTCCATCTAATTAATTTATGAATTTTTATGCTGTAATCTGCACTTTGCACTAATTCTGACTCATACTCCTATCATCATTCATAAAATGTAGTTGCACTTCTACTGGAATTTTGGGTTTAGGCCAAACAGATGAGAAAAGCACCAAGAAATTACTCTGTATATTAAGACACAAAAAAGAAATTATTATTGTCAGGTTAGACACACTCCTCTCTGCAACTGACTTTGTGTCTGACCCACTGATTTGCTGGCTACTTGCATATAATTATTCTGAGAATGGCAATACTTTTCTGGCTCATTGATGATGGATACCCCCAGCCAAATCCTATCACAGTCAATTGTATCCAGTCTTTAAATGACAAGTCATCCTTCTGGAAGAACTTAGATGATGGTCAGAAATGATACAAGAATAAGCATGCAGAACTTTACATCTGTTTAATATCAATTTCTTTTTCAGCAATAAGTTGAAGGGAATGGGGGATAGCTGACTACTTTTAAAACTGCTTCCTAATGTGCATGATCAATAATATAATTACACAATAAATTCTAATAGTGAATTGTAATATTGGCAGTTATAGGCATCATGACAACAGCTCAGTGGGAATTTTATCCCTTTAGAAGTGATCAAAATTTAAATTCAAATTGAAGTGATTAAATTTAAAGGAATTCTGTCAAAATTTTCTACTTCTGCAGAGCAATAGCCGTAACATAAAAGGCAGCTAAGGGCAGTGAGGATTTTGTTACACATGCACTTGGGAGTCAGAAGATGTGATATTGTTTTATCTTAACTTCACACTTGAAACCACAGAGTTCAGACCTGAGCATGGTTTGGTTTAACTGATATCAGAATGAAAGAACTTCAGGGTCCTAATGCAGTTATTCTTGTCTTCACAACCAAATAGTTTTGGCAGCAGTGGGGTGAGCATTTCTTTTCCCTGTAGAGAATTGCTCAGAATTGCCCACATGTAGAGTTCAGTGTAGAATTTATGTCTTAGGGTGTTGGCTTTGTTTTATTACTTGGTTTGGTTGTATACCAGCATTTCAAAGTGAAATCTAGATGTCTTTTCAGTTTTATTGTTTCTAAAACTTTTTTCAGTAAGATACCGCTTGCTATAATAAAAGCTATTTAGAATTCTGTTGGGTTTAGCTGCGGTAAATTGTGTAGCATTCTTCCAAAAGAGAGACAATCAAATAGTTTTAACTTTTCAACAAAGAATCAAAGGAAAAGGAGCAGAATTATGTGATGCTGAAGTGAAGCATGCTGCAGAAATCAAGCTGAAGAAGCTGATGAGAACTTATTAACATCTGCTCCTTCTTCTCAAATCTGCTCTAAAGTCTGAATGTCTCAACGAATTCCATTAAATATGAAACCTTCCATCACCTGATTGTTATTTAGCAGGTGAGAGGAAATCCAGGAAATTGCTAGAACTCATTTTTCTGTATAGGATTAATAACAGCAGAAGTTTAAAAATGGCTTAGGTGCACCAAGAAACTGAGAATGAAGTGGTGATCAGGGAGATAACAGGTGGCCTCATGCAAGGTTGTCCAGGTTAGTTTAAATGCTGTAAGGTAAGTTTGTTGTGAGTCAGCTCACAGCATCATGAATATAGAAGAGCCTCATTCAGGGCCCTTTTTAGAAAGCTCTCCATGTAGATTTTGTTTATACAGTTTCAACATCCACTCAGATGAAACACCCTATTTTCATGTTTTTAAAGTAAATTACCCTGAATAGAGAGAAGATGATTTGCAATGTAATTAGGCTAAAGGGAAATCCAAGTTTCATACAAAGGTCAAGTTATCTTCTAGTTTATAATTTACAAAGTTTTTACCTTTTCTATCAGTCCATACCCTTTGAAGTGCTGTTTCATATTAAAACTGATGTAATTATGCAGAGCTTCAGTTGTTAATAGCTCCAGTGGGAATGAGTGATTCATTTTTTCCTGGATTGTATGACACTGCTCTTGCAAACCACAGACACAGAATTTTTCAAATGATCCAGTTCTAATGTATCCATCTAACAGACAGACATGTATCACACAGTGGCATGTGTGGAAAAACTGGACAGAAACTGCTTTTTGAATTTCTTCAGAGAGTGGTTGAGAAGGTGGAAGCATCTCTTGTACTGATTAAAAGAGGGAGAGCCAGACTACATTTAAAGTAAAACATGCTCATGCTCTTTTTCTTGTATCCACAAAATATTCCATTTTGCAATTACTCAGGTTTTTGAATCTGGCTCTGTTACTATGCAGCTGCACAGCAGCTTAATATGATCTAAATGAGGGTAGTGAAGTCCTTTGTCTTGCTTTAGCCTTGAATTTTCAATTTTTTTCTCCCTTCCCAACATCATCCCTACACCAAGATGTTTCTGTGGCTGCTTCCTTTGCTTGCTCCCTAAACACAGACAAAATGTTGTGTACATATTGAATGCTCCATAAAGAAAACTACCTGCAGGTCTTAAATGTATTAATTACAGAAGGATGAAAATGAGTATTTATATAGTTAATCAGTTTGGGTTGTTAAAGAATTTAGAGGGCCAGCTTTTTGATTGGCTTTTGCTTTCTGGAAAGCTAGTGAGTGATTTGCCATGGTAGATATCAGTCTGGCACAGTTCTTTGTATTCAGAGTCTAGGAACACCAGGTCTCCTCACATTTTTTTAGGCATCAAAAAATCCTTTCTTCATTGAGTTCAGCCTGAGTTTAGGAGCAGGGCTTGCGTGCATTTGCTGCATACTTCCAACTAAACTTCCTGCTGATTTTTATTTTTGGGCCCTTTTTGTTGGTTTATTGTTGGGATTTTTGGGGGTCAAATAAAAATTTAAGCCTCTGTTATAGGACTGTATTAAAATTACACAGGAACCTTCTTCTCCAAATCATTTTCATAAATATGCCTTATAGCTCTTGATCATAATAGATGATCCAAGGATATTATCCACAGCTAATCATGAATTCATCCATGGTTGAAATCCTCCAAAGTAGAAATGTTATCATCACTTGCATACATCTTTCATACTTTAAAAATAATAATTAAATTAAATTAGTTGAGTGCTCACTTTTTTCATTTTGAAGTATGGCTGGAAAGGTACAATCTGATTTCCTTAATTATTCTACAAATTCAGAGTAATATATTAAGAGTGCTGTAACATTTTTTATCCTCAGGGATATTTAGCTCTTTTAAAGCAATTTAAGCAGGAGATCCTTATTGCTCTGTCAGAGTGTAGTTATGTCCAGAATTATGAGCACAAAGAATTATACTCTCACCCATGAAAATTAAGAGAGTACTCTGCAGAGAGACCAACACCAGTTTCTACAGAAATATTGTGTCATAGTTTACAGCTGGAAAGAAGCCTTTGGAATTACAGTAAATATCATAAATCCAAAGTGAATTCTGATGATGGCTCTGGGATTAATCCTGAATTCTTGTAAAATCTTGCATTGGCTTGTTCTGAAAGGCCATGATGTTATCATTAAGGTCTCACTTGGAGTTCTCATATGCAGCAGTCAATTATCCAGTCATTGGTTAATTAGTGACTAACAGGAACAATTAGTTGTTAAATGTTTGGCACTTTTGGAGAGTTTCTTAAGGGTACTCTGGCTTCACCCAGCACATCAGATTAAACTCTGAAGTTCCATGGGTGGTCTTTCTCTGCATGGTGCCCTTGTTTTCTGCCATTAGACCTGGAAGGAGAAATCCATGGACCCTTCAGCATGGAGATCCAGGATTTCCAAGGTTTGATGCCCCTGCATTCCTCTGATCTGGAAGGTTAAATGCTGTTACCATAGTAGAGGGAATTCCTAAAGTGTGCCCAGCACAGGACAGAGCCATCCAGATGGCAAACTGGAAGCAGCTGCTTCTTAGCCTGGGGTCTGTGAGACAGCTGTGGCTGTGGGATTGCAGGAGATTGTTGGTTGGGAATTGGAGAGCAAGAACCCTTTTCCCTGAGTGAGGAACAGCCTGAACGTCCCCAGTAGCTCATAAGGGTTTCTGTGCCAGGCACTTAAATCATTTTCTGACACTCTTGGAGAGTAAGAGGTGTTTGTAAGAAGGTTTTGGGGGGTAAAAATTCCCCAAGAACCTGTTGGAGAATAAGGACTAACCTGGGAGACCGCAGGGTCCTTGGTGTGTCCACTGTAGTGCTGGTTCACATCAAAGCAGGCTTCTCTTCTCACACAGACACCAGGAATCCTTCTGTCCCTTCCTGTTCTCCCCAAAACCAGCATCTCCTTGCTGCACTTGCTTGTTGATATCATTCACACATGTACAGACACCTAACCCCACCCCCAAAAATGAGCAGTAATTTAAAGAGAATTGTTGTTATCCTCATTCCTAATGGAATCAGGCTTTCACCACCATTCACTTTGGGCTTTTGAATTTAGGCTTTTTCTTAGTGACCATTAATTTCTAGAGATGACGAGGCTGGTTTAATGAGTGAATAAGATTTTATTCCACTTCATGCATCAACAACTCAATTGTTACCTAAGTGCAATTACAAAATAGCGTAGCTCAGCTTTGTTGGGTATGAAATACCCGCAGCTTTTACTCACTGACTGGGAAATTAAATAAGTACTGCTGAAAATCAGGGCATTTGTTAATGTAGGGAGTGTTAATTAAATCACTACGAAAAGCATAGCTTGACTTCTGTGAATGCAAGGTCAAGCCTTCCATACCTCTTGTTACTCAGGTATTATTGGTCATAATTGTAAGTGACAGTGAGCTAGGAGGTATTGATAAGTGATTTTTAGTGTCAGGCTTGGGTTTTTTTTTGTTTGGTTTTTTTTTTTTTTTTTAAAAAAAAAAAAAGCAAACCAACATGAGGAATAAAAATGGGAATGTCTTTCAAGTTGACTTCCAGATGCTTGTTAAGTACAGACACAAAAGGTAATAGTGGAGCTCACCAAGTTAAAACCACTTACAGGAAAAAATAATGTCAAGGATTAATTCATGTAGTGCTGTGTATATTTATACATTAAAACCAGTAAGAAACGCTGTGAGTGTGGGAGTGTGGATGAAATTGGGTTTAAGAAATCTGAGCCTAAGTGTCAAATAACTATATGTTATGACTATTCAAGTTATATGTGTGCAGTTATAACTGATAGGTTTAAAATTATTATTTTGTGTATCTTATTTACCACTTATCAGCTGCCAGTTTCAAACACAGGGGAACAAAGGGATCAGATATTTAACCATGAAAACTCAAGTGCTTTCCATCAGCTCTGCTTTTGCTTTGGAGCTGAACTGAGTAAAAACAGACCAGTTTGTATAAGATCTGATCAGATTTGCACAGAAACATAAATTCCTGTAATAAATTACTTTATAGCCAATTGAATTGTTTTCTAAATCACCCAGTTATTCAAGGCTTTTATGAAATGAGATGCTAGTGCTGTCCTTTTGTATCTGTACCATATACAGGGCACCAAACCCTCTATAATCACTATTTATAATTGAAAGTAGAAGCTATATGATTAAATCTTAATCTCTTGCTTCAATAAAACGTTCCCCAAATCCTGGCTTTGTGGTTTTCATTTTGTTTTTAATGCATTGTTACTAATGATTCCATGATGTTAATGCATTGAAGGGATAGGGAAGCTGGGAAATGCTGCTTACTGCAAAAGGTGAAATGGTTTTTTAAAATGATTCATTACAGCTGAAAGAAAGCATTAAAATTCTTAAATCTGTATACATTTAATCTTTTATGTTGCTTTTAACAAGAATGGTCTGCACATCTGTGTCAGCCGTCACTAACACCGTGTTGAATTGAGGGTTATATTAGACTTTGGAGTTAACATGGATTTGCTTATCAGCATGGTCAGTGGGATTTGGAATGACAATTTATTATAGTGCATTATGCTTTATTTATAATTCACAAATGGCTTAGAGATTTAGATTTTTGTTATCTTGTTTCTAAATCCTCTCTTCATTGTTGGTGTCGGTATCCATGAGGTGGATTGCCAATACAAGATCCTACTCCAGCTGGAAGGGACATAGAACCACCAGAGGCCTCTTAAACCCTGACAGACTTGGGTTCTGACTTGACCACCTCTCTAGGAAGCCATACCATGCCTGTCCCCACTCTGGGTACAGAACTGCCTCCTGACATCCAATTTCAATCTGCCTGTGCAGCTCTGCACTGTTCCCATGTGTCCTGTCCCGATACACAGGATGGGTGAGGCTGGAGGGGCCCCAGGGGCTGCTCTGGTGCCACCTCCCTGCCCCAGCAGGGCCATCCCAGAGCACAGGGCACAGCAGAGTGTGCAGAGGGCTCTGCAATGTCCCCAGGGAGGAGCCTGCACAGCCTCTGGGCTCAGTGCCCCTCTCAGTGCCCCCTCCCTGGGAAGAAGAGATCACCAGTTATTCTCAAAATGCTAGCAGATAAACAGAACAGTGACAAAACAATTCTCTTGCACAAACACTTCCAAGTGCTCCTCTTCCTCTCCAGTGGGACCCATCTTACTGCCCTGAAGAGGAATTGTGAGGATGAATTGTTCTTTTATTTCAAATAAGGTGAAAAAATACAATATTATACATCTCTGAGGTTACCAAAGGAAAAGCTTATTCATGTTGGCTCTACCTGAAGTGATACAAGTGGACACTTTGAACAAAATAATCTGAATTAGCAAATATAGTTTGAATTTTTAGCCCAGTTAAGATTTAATACCAAGTACAGTTTGCAGGGTTTTCCCTGAAGGATTTTTGCCATGGATTGTATTTGTGCTCGTACAATTCCTTATCAAGAGCAGTTCTACCACGTCATGATCAGTTGTGAAAATTTTGGACAGTGTAAGAGTTTTAAACATTTGAGTGACTGCTGAATTTAAGGGTTTTTTTAAACTGTTTGCTATTTGCCATTGAAGAGTTCTTATGCCACCACTCAGAAAGACCTGCTGAGCAGCAAGTGAGGGATAGGTGTGCTGGGATTGGAAGGTCACAAGGAAATCCATCCTTGTGTTTCTGCAGACACAAACTGTTGGCTGTGCTCTGAGCAGCAGGTTCTCTTCAGATGCTCTAATGTATTCCAACAGCCAAGTGACCAGAAACACATGAAGTGTGAGGAAATTCCAGCTTTTTCTGTGTGTGGGTAAAGAAGGAAAACGTTATTTTAAGATCCCTAATATTGGAAACACTTAAAATTGTTAATATTGCCAACTCTATATTATAAAGAACTAAGACTGCAATTGTATGAAGTGTTCCATGTAAACAGTCCTCTCAAGAAGCAGAAATGTGCCTGTTAACAATATAAACATCAGTCTTTCTCAGCATGTTAAAATCAAAGGATTATAACAAAACTTTAAAGTTCAGGCAAGTTAAGGATTTCAGACAACCAGCTCAATTTTCACTAGGTAGTATAATAGAATATACAAGATGCCAAACAAGGGAAAATGCAACTCAACAGGCCTTCTTTAAAAGAGCCAATTAAATAGCATTCCAAGTCTAATGGATAAGATTCCCAGCCTAGCAGAAACTGTGGAGCAGATGTGAATTTCTGATTGTTGGCAGAGGTTTCCCTGTGTTATACTCTCACAAGTTTTTATTTCATTGGAAATGATGCCTCTCACCTGTGGTTAAACATGACAAATACTTCAACAGAACCACATTATATCAGGATAACATCCCCTATTTAGATTGTCCTAGTTTTACCTTGAGATATTACCCACTGGCAGCTCAGTATAGCTGACAGAAAATATCCTTGTTAAACAGCCTGCAGTATCCTCGAAATTTAGCTCTAGTCCAGCTACATTATCCTTGAAAATGAGCTCTGTAAGGACATAACTCACCAGCAGTGATGGGTCAGAACTGGGCACTCCCAAAGTTCTGAAGCCCTTGCAGAAGGCAGCCTGTGTCCACAAGGTTCTTTCTAATCTGAAACCACAAAGATGGTTTTTATTTTTTTTTCTATAAGACATTTGGATTTAGCAAAGTCTGTGGCTAAAGGTGTGAGATTAGCTCTGCTGAGAAGGATCTCAGTGTTATAGCCTTGATAAATAAGGAGACTGTTGGGGTCATTCTCAGATCCCTGTGTGTTCTCCTTTCTCTCACCCCTGTACCTTTCTATAAGGTTCTTGTATTTGGCTGTAAGGTATAAGGTGCTTTGTGCTTCTCAGTTTCTAATTAAATCTGCTTCAGAGTAAGTCTTCTGGAGTGCTTCACTACAGCTGGCTCCACTCAAAGTTATTGAAGTACTATTGTTTTCTGTTAGTGACATAGAAGTTCTTGAGAGGGGAAAAGAAAAAAACTGCTCTCAGTTTTTGTGAGAAAAGGATTAACTTTGTTATAGAAGCGTAGCAGAGTTACCTGGATTGCAGCCCCACAGGTCAGCAAGGCCAACTTGGTATTTGAAGAAAAATTATTATGAGCCCACTGCTAGCTGAGGTCAATAGCTTTGTCTGGTAAAGGTTTGCAAACCTCTGTGACTGGTGATTTTACTCCCTGAAAGGACAAGCTCACCCAAGGCAGCACTATCCTCCTCATGAATTACTGGTGGAGTGCTTTTTGTTGTTTGGGGGCTTTTTCGCTTATTTAACCTGACCCTTCCAAGCCTGAGTTCCTGCTTTTCTGAGTTTCCAATGTGACCAAGAAGAGTTCAGGCCCATTGCAGTGTTCTATAACTAAAACTGTAATTACAGATCTTGGGCATTGTGGTTTTTCTGGCAGCCCAATTTTCCATCTGCAAGCATCGATTTTATTGTCTGTAAACCTTCGATTATGAGTGTCCTGCTTTCAGTGAGGTGCCCCAGCAGGGCCATCCCAGAGCACAGGGCACAGCAGAGTGTGCAGAGGGCTCTGCAATGTCCCCAGGGAGGAGCCTGCACAGCCTCTGGGCACAATCTGCTCAGGGCTGGGCACTGCCAGGGCAGAAGTTGTGCCTCATGTTCACAATGGATTCTCAAATTCCAGCAGGTTTCTGTATTTCCTGCTGTTATTGACTGAGTGGTGTTTGTAGCATTTTAGTGCAATGGAATTGTGGCTAGATGGGCATGTGCTAAATAACTTGAGAATGAAAGTGGGAATGAAGAGCAGGTCTTATGCTAATTATTGCCACAGAACCTTTTCCCTTTGCCCAGTGTGACCACAGTGGCTGCTGCAGCCCAGTGGATGATTCTGTTTCAAACAATTTATTACCTCATGGTTGCAGGACATCGATCTGTACCTCTGCAGGCAGGTACCTTCCTGCTCCTTTGCTTTAGCTCCATGTTCAGATGCACAAAATGTGTAAAAACACTCGCTAATTTTCCAAACAATCTCCTCTCTGGTACCTCAGTCCCACCTAATTGCATTGCAGTGGATTTTGACATCCAAGCTGGTGTATAAAAATTTTTCTTCAAACTGTGGGGCAACCCCTTTTTTAATTTATGCTGATGTCAAAAGAACTTTTACCATTTTGACACCAACCCGCTGCAGAATGGCACTTCACTGACATTGTAAAGCAAGGCTTTGGTATTTGAATCCCACACGGGGAAATGGAAACTATGGATTTCATTTGAGAAACCTGGAAAGCTTCCAGATGTATGTAATTTTACTTACATTTTATTTAATCAGTCCACAACTGAACCAGAAGCCAGTTATATTTTTCCAGTTTAGTCTCATTAGGAGGAGTTTGCTGAAGATTTCATCGTTTGATGCAACAAAACCAAGCAACATGTCCTGTCTTTGCCTCCTGTGTTTCTGACCTCTCTTTTCCTCAGTGACATTAGCAGTGCATGATGCTGAAATGGTGATATCCCTGCTGGTGCCAGGCTCTTATTTTCCTTTAATTCCTGTTCCAGGTATTGGAGCTGGTTGCTTTGCAGTAATTATTAGTTGCTCTTGCTGCTCAAGCTGAGGGCAATTTTACTGCCCATTACAGGAAAGATTTTTAAATAAGGTAATTAGCTATTTACCAGTAATTGTTGCAGTAGAATAAGAAAAAATCCAGTATGCAACCTGATGTATTTTCACCCTAATCTGATACAGATTGTCAGCTGTGTTAATTGGCCTGGCTTTGTAGAAGCCAAATTCAGTAGTGGTTTATATACCTGAGGGTCTGGCCTATCTTTAATTTTTTCCTTTTACAAATCTACATTGCTCTTCTGTTTCATTCTTTCTTTTGATCTCCACTTTTTTTTCCCTGCTGTCTGCTTTGATGAACTTTAACAACAAAAAATAACTAAAAAAAAAAATTATTTTTAAAGATGTATGCATGTGCACACATCTGAAAGAGATTTTGCTATCAGCTTTGAGAAAACAAGCCTCTAAAATCCAGAGTTGTGGTAATTAAACTTCCATGCATGAATTCCTTATTTTGTCTCCCCACTTGAGATATCCAGAGCCTGTTGGCTTTCACAGCACTTGACATTTTGATAGCCTTTGCATTTGAAGCCATTTTCATTTCATCTCATCTCATCTCATTCAACACCTAGTTCAATTTAATTTCATTTTTGGATTAGTGAAACAGAGACTGAATGCAGCTTGGAAAAGTTTGATTTCCCTGACTTGGAGAGCCTCCATTAGGAAATCTCTTTCAAAGGCAACAAGGCAATGTAACTCTTGGTGCAAAGTTTAGATGCTTTACACATAATATAATTCAGATTTTTTGTTACCTGCCTTTCAGATACTGAGTAAAACAAGAGAATTAACACCTCATTAACTTTATAACTCCAATGCATTTGTGGACAATCAGCTCTCAGAATCTGTAAAAGAGCCTCTCCTGCTTTTGCACCTTCTGCAGATTTATTTGGACTATTTGAGTTGTAACCCTTGGTTATGGTGCATCAACATCAGCATTTCTAGTTCTTCTCCAAGAAGATCATGATGTTAATAATAGGTGGTTTCTTCCTTTTCTGAGAGGTAGTTAATTATTGATAGTGCAAAACTGACTGGTCTCATCCTCATACTGGGTCATTTGTTAGTTGTTTAGTACACTGTAGATACTTATCAACGTGCTCTGAGAGAAATAATTGCCCAGAATCTGGGATGTAAATGTTGCTGTTTGAGTTCTTATTAATTATTGGCCTGATCAAAACTTAAGTGTCCTAAAAAGAGGGGAAAAAAAATCTAAAGCTACTTAGGACAGGGAAAAAATAATCAGGTGATGTTGTGAATAGTGTGTATATATAAATGTATTTGTATCTATCTATCTATCTATCTATATCTATATATCTCACATCAAATCTATGGGAATTTGTTTGATTCCATATTTTATTTCCACTATCATTACCATATTCTTTATCTAACAGAAAGATACAGATCACAGCCCTCCCTAATTTCTTCTCTGTGAAGAAATTCCACACCATGAACTCCATCAATATACAGAATATTTCCTCATGACAGTGTCCCTCTGTGTGCTGAGAGGGGCATGATAGGAAGAGAAATGAGATTATACTGCTGTCATTACTATTGAGTTCTGATGTTGGAGTTCATTACCATGGAAGGAAACACAGCTCTACAGCCAAGACTTTCCTATGAAAATTTACATTATGTGGCCTGCATGGTACCAAAATCACATTTCAATCAACAAGGTACTTGTCTTTGTGCTACATTTAGTCTTACATATAGTCTTTGTGTTACATTTACATACTTGATTGAGACTTATATCAATTACAAGTTCTGTCAATTTACTAAAGAACAACTTAATTTCACAAAAGATCAGTTGAACACTTATTTTGGTAGCTTTTTACAATGATGGTCTTCAATAGCCATTTACTGTGATCATAGACTGTAGCATTAGCAGACTTTAATTGATTTGCATATTGTCTGCATGTTCTAGATGGAAAATACTTATTTGATACCATTCATGGTTTAAAATCAGTGGATTCAGTTACTCTCCTCTTGTGCTGTTCCTGCCTGAATCAGCAATGTTGTGCTGTAACCAAACACAATGAGTGCCTGTGGTTTACAAAATCTGATAGAATAAGAGAGAACAGCAAATATTCCATACAGACTTTGTGGATTTTGTTGAGACGTGTGTCTCTCACTGCTAGCAGTTTATAGGAGAGTCTGTCCTTTGCAAGTCTTTCCATGAGAAATATGAAACTAAAAGAGCTGAGGCTTTTGATCTTGTGGTTCATCCCAGCCACATCAATCTTTGAAACCTTTGCTTTTGTGTGTTTTCATGGATAAACCATTCACATTCACCATTGTAGTTCTTACACATGAGACACTGTGGGACTGTTCCTATTGATTAGACACATTATCCTGCTATGAGTGGCTAAAAACATCCTGAAAACTGTACAAAGATGTAAAATTCCAATAGAAGGCAATCCCACAATATTGTGTGATGCAGCATCTGCTGGGATATTATTTATTGCCATGACTGACCATGTGATCAAAGGAATTTGTAGACTCCATGACTAGACCTGATTGAGAATAAAGTTTTCTAATGGATAAAGTTTTGGAAAAGAAATAGAAAAAAAATTGAATAAATAAAGTAGAGCTGAAGCTTTACTAAGCTTAGAAGATCACTAGGTAAAATCTGCTGCCTAAGGGGAAAAGGGATTCTGGAGGGGTTGACAGTTACTTAAGGAAGAAATACTAAGACTAGCAAAAAAAAAAAAAAAAAAACGCTTTTATGAGGGGGTCTGTATATGTTCAAAGTCNTAAAAAAGGAAGGCACAGGAAGATTAGTGACACACCAAGCTGGCTAAATAATGAATTCCTTAATGACTTGATGAAAAAGAAGCCTATAGAAAATAGAAAAGAAGTTGAAGTATTAAGAGTGTAAATATAAAAAAAATAGCACAGAAATATAAGCAAAACATCAAAAGACCTGGTAGAGCTGACAAGTCAAAAGAATAAAAGGCAGGATTCTGTAAGTACATTAATAGTAAGAGAGCAGTGAAGGGAAGAGCTGATCTGCTCCTCAGATGAGAAGGAAAATAAGTGGCAGTGGATGTTTTTAGAAGGTCACAGTGTTAATATCTCCTCTGCATCAGTCTTAACTACAAAGCTGTGCTGTGATAATTTTAAAGGTACTAACATTAGTGTCAAAGGAAAAAGGGCCTTGTAGTCCTTTTTGTAGAGGAAAAGATCAGAGCAGAAACTCCTTTGTCAGTTGGGTGCTTACACATCAGCTGATCTGGGAGACACTCAAACTGCTTGAGCAAATTGACTGAAGCTGTTGGAGGCATCAGGGGCTGTCTTTGAAACAGGGGATGGCTAAAGGTCCAAAGAAGTGGAAAATGGGAAGGTATTTGGCTATTTTAAGAAAGAGAAGAAAGTGAGAGGTTGTGCTTATGAATGAGATGGGAACAAATAATGGAATTGTCTCTGTCTAAACACACACAGTCAGTGAGAGCACTGATAGAACAGAATCATGAAAGAACTCGTGTCAAAATGCCACCATTTCTTTTGTTATGTCAGGTGTTTTATTGATATGTGTAAGGTATTAGATATTCTATAGATTTTAATTTCCTTATAAAACATATAACTCCATCTAATAGCAGGATATTCTCATTGGTAAGCTAAAAATGTACTCTAGAAGAAACTGCTTTAAAGTACCCTAGAGAATCATATCCAGAAAGTATTTTTCAGTGGCCCACTGAAAGACTGTGAAGATTCACTGAGAGCGATGATGTAGAAAGTTAAGTAGGATATTAGGAAAATAATTGCTCCAGGTACGTTTTGCTGGAGAAATGTCTTGGACTGTTGCAGAATATCATCACTTTTAGCAAAAAATTAATCTACTTACCTCAGAAATAGATACCATAAAGTTTCTTTTTTCCCATGGGACAGAGCTTAGCCTAGATTTTCTTTTAGAACTTTTCTTTTCTTTTAATATTTGTACTCTAAAAATATACTTCTTATTATTTTCAAGAAGAAAAAATCCCACAGCATAGTTTTATTTTCTCCACATAAATTAATAAGATTGTTTAAGTTCTTTATCAGTTAGTTATGGTCTGAACTTCCAGAAATTTCTGTAGCTCAAACATACTGCTTAGCCTAAATTCAATTTGAAATTGCATTTCCTGTAATTGATTATTCAGAAGGCTTGAAAAACAAATGGTGTCTGTAACCTGATCCATTTGCAGACTTTCACAGCTTCGAGTCATTGCTTTGTCCTTGGAACCTATTGCTCTGAACCCACAGTAATAATTAAAGAACGGGATTTAAAAATGTATGACTTTATATCACACCTCCCTAACAGTATTATACTTAATATTCTGCTATCCAGGGCACTGGTATTTCAGATCTCCTTGGAGTGTTCTTCCTGAGGCAGAGGGGAAGGCCACTGTGCTCTTTGCATCACCCTTTAAGCACAGCCCAGCCTGATGATTATAAACACACAGGGCTGATCATGAGACTTCACATCTCGATGTGATTATCTCAACTCCTTTGTGTTGAGTGTGTGCATAGAATTTAATGAGGAAGGACTTCTCTGATCCTCACTAATAACAGAATGGTGCTGGAAAATCCTGCCTCTCTCAGATTTGATTCGGTCCTGTCATAGATTTGTGTATCTCAAAGTATTGATCACTCACAAAATGGATGAGGAGCCAGACAAAAAGCAGGTGTGAGTTGTGTGTTTAATATCACATTCCCTTGCCCTCAAGGCAACAGACATGCTGGAGTGCACCAAGGTGTGACAGCGAATCTCCAGCTGAAGGTAAACATTCTGAAATAATTGATATTTACCATCTTGGTGTATTTACAAAGTGACATGCTTTAACACGAGTAATAATCTCCATGTCCCTTCCAGCTGTGCAGTTTAAGCACAAACTCACACCTCAGTTTTAAAATAAATCATAGAGTGACTTGGGCTGGAAAGGGACTTTAAAGATCATCTTCTCTCATCCCTTCCTTCCTCTATCCTGGGTTGCTCCAAGCCCTGCCCAACCTTATCTTGGCCACTTTCAGGGATCCAGGACAGCCACAACTTCTCTGGATGACTGTTTCACTCTGTTATTTTTTTTTTTAAACATAGATTTACCAGATGCAGATTGCATTTCCTTTCCACTGCTACCTGTGTTGTTTCCTTTTCCACCCTGACCTGCACTCACCAGTTCAACAGGAAGCATGCTGGATTTTGTTCTTACCCAAATGGGGGAGGCACACGGTGATGCTAAACTATATCTGAACATGATAATTATAAAAATCATGGCTGCATATTTCTCACATGTATTTAAGACACCATGATGATCACAGAACTAAGAATCTTTTCAGTTGGAAAACACCTTCAAGATCATTGACTCCAAACTCTG
>VZUA01031352.1:4383-16681 GCA_013401035.1 Horornis vulcanius
CAACCTTTGACCTAACACTACCATGTCAACTAAACCATAGCACTAGGTGCCATGTCCAGTTGTTTCTTGAGCACTTCCAGGGTTTGTGATTTTACCACCTCCTTGGGCAGCCTATTCCAATGCCTGATCGCTTTTTCAGTGAAGAAATTCTTCATGATTTTGGATTTTCCTTTGTGTAACCAAACAAGTTCCTAAAGTTTAAAAAAAATATAGTTTTATAGTTGAAGGTGTAAGAAAGTTCTTTCCTTCATTTCTCCTGGTTTGGTAGATTTCCTAATTCTCCATTTCTACTCATGGGTAGAAATAAGTCAAAGGGGAAAAAAAAACTGGGGCAAAAATAATTAATCAGCTGGGAATGGATGAAACATTGGACAAAGTCTTAGAGTAGTATTAGGTAGACGACAAAGTGATATTTCTGTTATAGTGCTGTTCACAGGACTTGTGTGGTAGCTGAGTTTAAGTCCAAATTTGATTCTCAGACAAATTACTTTGTATTCAACGTCTTCCTTTATAAAAATGCTTAAAATGGTAGCCAAAAATGCTGTGAGATCTTAAGATGGGAACTGTAGACAAGTGCTACCTTCTAAAAGTTATTTAAAAAATACAGTCTCTATGGTTTGTGAGCAATTTTACAAACTGCAACCTCACTTGATGATTGAAAAGCAATAGGGAAACTGATTTAGCTTCCAAGCTTCATGCATCAAATGCTTTTTTAAATATCATGAGAAAGTGCTGTAGCAATTGCATCTGAATATGGTATTTTCCTTTCCTTTACTGTTTAAAGCTGAGCATCATTGGCTGTGTAAATATTGATAGCTTTAAAGACTGGGGGAAAAATTACTGTGAAAAATGTAATCTGGATTGGCTCAAATACTGCAATTTCAAGACAAGATTTTAAACAGAATATACTAAATTCTTCCTTAATAATAATAAATTATACAAGTCTCCATGGTGCCCCATCACCTTTGTGCAGAAAATGGCAGCAAGGAAAAACTGCTACTGCTCAAAGGATGTTTTACAATTACAATGGATTGAAAAAATTACCAGTGCATGAAACACATAAAATTTCTTTCATTATTTATTAAATATTAACTTGTTTGAAACATAGACTGGTCCTTCATCAGTGCCTACAGAGTGATACTTTACTCATAGTTGAGGAAGGAAACCTCTGAGTGTAAACAATTGTGTGTAGTTGTGCATGGTTTTTAAATGATCTGAAAAATTATATCTTCTTAGGCCCTTTTTAGGATTAACTTGCTAGAACCTACATTAAAGTAAGCATGATTGAAGAGATGGTGTTGAAGTAATGCTCTCCTTTCTGTTTGTAATCTAGATATGATCTTAGATACATTAAAAATATTAATTAATGCGCAAGTTCCCATAATTACTAGAATGAATTCACTGATGTCTGCCTTTAGCTGATGCTTATAAAAAAACTGCTTTTGTAATTAATCATGGTAATATAAGAGAAAAAATTATAATTCTGCCATTGTGAATATGANGCAAACACTAAATATTAGAAGTAAGTATTTTCTTTTTGACGATTGCTAAACATGTGAATAAAACAGATTTATGGATGGTAGGGGTTTCTGTATGTTTGTTTAAAGTTTCTATCATACTGTTATGCCACACTTGCAATTAGAATAGTTATACATTGAGTTCTGGGAAGAGTGATCTGAATCTCAGACTGAAAAAAACAGGCTGGATTTTGAATCAATTAAAACATTTTCAAGTCTGGAGAAGTTTATTTTTAGGCTTGAAGGGAGTTCAACAGGCAAAGATGCCTTACAGTTTCTACTTTATAACTATGTGTCATCTTGGACAAATCCGTTTTACCTTCATTCATGGATGGATTAAATAAATTGGCAGCTTGCTTAGATGGAACCAAGAAAAGCACAAAGAAAAAGCAATTCTGTCTTGGAACATTACACTGCAGCCCTTTCACCTGCCTCTGAATTGCAGTGAATGACACTTTCTTCTTCCTTTTGATCTGAAGCTTGATTTATAAAATAATAGTTTACTGTTCTATAGTAGCACAGAAATCAGGGTTATGAGGTTGGTTCAGAAAGAGGGTAAAGGAAGAAAAAGGACTGGTATACATACCTGTAGAAGGAAAATAGTTATGCTGCTCGGTTTCCCTGCATAAGTGATCCCACTTGAGAAGGCACAAGTGCAGTGATCCCATTCTTAGAGAAGTTCTCTGAATTCTTGCTCAGAAAATAGGAAGTCATTGAAATCTTGAAGTTTATGGACTTGAGCTTCTGTTTCTAGCCCCAGTTTCAGGTTTGAAAGTCTGGGCTGTGAAAGTTTTGGTTCATCAGTTTCACAAATTCTGAAGTGTTACTTATTTAAAGCAGGTTGAGGTAGTTGCACCAATGTATTATGTAATGTTATACTCAAAAACATTCCCCCTAACAAGGTAGTCAGAAGAAGTTCGTTTATATCGCTCTGTTGTAATGCATAATAGGTGACCTACTTTTCTACTTTCTACATGGGAACACAAAGAACAACACTATATTTATGTACTTTGAGATCTTCCTACACGTTTCTCCATCCTTTCTTTCTTTAGGTTTTTCCTCCTTTTTTGTATTTTATGCCCAGAGATTAGATTCAGTGAAATAAAATTACTTAAGTTTTTTCCTTTGGCCAGGGTACTAAATATGCATAAATTTCTATTAAATGTAATCCTAAATGTATATTTTCACATTTCTTTGAAAATAAGGATTTCTTTTTTATTTATGCGTCTTTCATATGCTTTCGTATTTGTTTCAAGTTTAGGCTTTTGTATATGTTTCACATAATTTTTGGTTTAAAATTTGTTCTAAAGAAACTCTTCGGTCTTTTTATTTAATTTTTAGCAGGTTTTTTCCCTAGTAAGGGAGGAACTTGACTCTTGNCTGTATAATAAAACATCCTATTCTAACCAAGTCAGATAGCAGAAAATTTTCCAGCAGTAATGTTTTTCAGATTCATGGCATCTGTTCAATTGGCATTTATGAAGCACTTGGAGATACTCAGATGAATGAGGCTGTGTTAGTGTATGTGTTAGAGGGCACCGTTAGAAGGAGCAGCATGTCTGAATAATTGCGTCTTGGACTTTTATAAATTTAGTGGTATAGAAACCATCCTAAGTAAAACAGCCTATGAAAGGCAAAACATGAGCATTAAATTCCTTCGATGCCTTTTATTGGGAAAGCAGGATTCATAAAAGCACAGTGTGTTGCAGGCTTTATTTCACAGTTCTGCCAACATGAATCCAATCTGAGCTCGAGCACAGCTGCTATTCCTGCCAGTCCTCCTCACTCTCCTGATGGAGCTTGATCAGCTCTCTTTGTTTTCTCTCTTCGCTTAAAATGAACGCTGTTTAATGATCTTCACTAATGAATTTGTGATGTCCTGTTCAGGGATTTTTATTTATGGAGTGCTTCCCTCTCAGCATTAAAATATCCTTTACTGACTAGGATAGGGTAAGGTAATGAGAAAAAATAGATGTGAGGTTCAGGATGGATTGTGATGGATAGAAATACGTAGAGAAAACTAGATGTTCTTACAACAATTGTGCTATTCTTTTTATCCCTGTAACACAGTTACTCCTCCTCCGCCCCCCACACAACAGATTTGTAATGAAAGAATAGAATCTTGTGCAGGCTGCAACTCCCAAAGGTAAAACCCACAGTACTAGACTTCCATCTGTATAGCCTATTTTATTTCAGGGAGATTTCATTTGGTTTTCCTTGGTTAAATTAGTCTGAAATACTGTCTTTGCAAGTTCATTAAAATTATTCTATAATGGGCGTCTACCGTAATTTTTGAAGTTTTATATTTAGTTTCTGGGTGGTGCTTGCTATTTACCTGATGTTCTTGTCATCCTCTCTGTCGTGTTCCAATGTTTGTCATGCTCTCTTGCCGTTGCACTCATCTTCATGGCCAGAAGTGTTATTCTTGACCTGTTCTCCATAGAGGTCTTTCGCCCTGTCCCCTTCCACCCTCATAATAAAATACTAGAGTAAAAAAAAAAAAAGTCACCTGTGTTAGTTAAGTGAAATTGGAATGGAGAAGGGAATCCTCTTTGGTTGAATGATATATTTTTATAGAATTTAAGAAGATTATTTCACCAGAATACTTATCTGTAATGTTTACATTTACCAAACGCAGCCTTTACTGATTTGTAAGGGCTTTTATCTGCTTGGAGAAACTAAAGTTACACATGTAAAAAAAAAAGCTCCCCAGGGAAGGGGATAGTGCTGGGTTTTCTTTCTACTCTGCAACTAGCATGCTAAAATGTACTGGATCAATACTTGGAATCAATACTGGATAGTTTCTTAGGAGCAGTTAGGAGCAGAGGAGGCCTAATCCTGATGAGATCTGTGCACTTGGATCATTTAATAACCTGCACAGCTATGGGAGCAAGTAAAGCTTCAGTGCTGAGTGTAGGGCTGGGCACAGGCTGGTGGGAGCTTGGCTTGCCTGATGCGGCGTGAGTGCTCATCACTGCTCCACAGACTGGGAATGCTCCAGGGCTTAGTGACCCCTGCTCTTCACTGCCTTGTAAGACATCATTATCCCTCTCCTTTGCCAAGTTATCAATCCCTATTCCTCTAAAACATGATCAAATAGCTGAATTAAGTGAATTACTGTGAATATATATAGGATCCACCCAAGTTCTTTTGGGAAGGGCGGGCAGTGATTGAACATTTGAAAAAAGCTGGTAACAAGTATTATCTGAATAATCTGAACTTGTCTAATTGCCATTCGAAAACTTTTTCCACAAACAGTTTATCCTTACTGAACGTACTTGTCTCAATACCAGATAATCTGACACTTTTTCTTTCCAAGTTTGTTGCTCTGCTAAGCTCTGTTCTCTAAATAATTTGTATTTCTGCTTTGAAATTTTTGAGTGCTTTTGCCACAACTAATTTGTGCATTAACTTCTTTATATGTTGAAGGCGTGTGCTAATTAGTGCTAATTAGTGCTAGAGTTATTGGGTAAATGGAAATCAGAATAGATACTAACTGCTGAGTAAGATAGTGAAAACTTGATGTCCATACAAACCAAAACTTTACAGATTCAGATACAGAATTTACAGAGTTCTGTTTTTTATTGCTTTAACATGAAGTGTCCTACACATCTGCCATGCAGAGGTGTTTGTTCCTTGCATAGGTGTGTCCAGAGGAGTGAGGAGCTGATGCTGAGCAGTGGCTGAAAGCTACTGGGGTCATTTTCAGCAGAATGCTTGTGAGGGTGCAGAGGTGGGGAGAAGATGACATGGCTGGGAGATGTGGAAGGGAGGGAGGCAATGGCAGCTGGAATGAAAACTGACAGCATAAACTGATGTGGAACTGAAGCACAAGACACGTGGGGTCTGGTTCCAGATCAGCATCTTCCCTTTCTTAAAATCAGTAGTATGGTCATATTATGTCCAGGTAGGTGTCTGAATTATTCTCTTTCCATGGAGGTCCCTGAAGGCTCAGTAAAAGAAGGGTAGGAGAAAGCTGACATTGTGACAGAGCAGAATGAGTAAATAGAATGACTCAGAACCTGGACCAGTTGAGTATTTGCTTATGACAGAATAATTTTGAATATGGGACATAACAAGTAAAAAGGACAATCAGAAATCTAAGCAGTACTCCTGGAAACAAGTTTTGCCAATTAATTTTTGCTTTATCTCTATTGGAATAGAATCCTTTACCATTGCACATAGCTGTTGGTGTGATCTGCATGCTGTGGATTGAGATTGCCATGGTATCTGTGAGGGTTTTAAATACATTTTTCTAAATGTGGATGAGAAAATTAATTAATTTTCCATGGACTCTGAGACAAGAATTGATCACAGCCATTTTGCTAGCAAAGTTTACTCATTCTTTTTGTTATCCTTTATAACTCATTTTCTGTAACTACTAATGGAAAGAGTTTAATAAAAGGTGATAAACGGAGATGATTTTTTAAATACGGTTACAAGTCTGATAAAGCATAGATGTGTTAACACTATTGAATTCTGTAGACCTTTTAATACATTTTAATTTAAAAAACCAAGTAAAAGGTAATATGCAAAAGACAAACCCTGAGCAAATGGAATGATATGAGTCAATGTCAGAGCAGCTTTCCCATGTAAAAGAATGGTTTCATTTTTGTTTTCTCTCTTTGTAGAGTTTATTCCATCCCAAGATCTGCAGAGTCCTTAAGCTTTCCAACCATTTTCATATTTGAGCTGGAAGTCTTCTGTGAATATAATATATTGAAGAAATTTTAATAAAATATTTTCCCAAACACCTCTAATTTTTACTGTGATTTTCTTATTCTGTATTTTTAAAACTTTTATACTTCATCAGCTGTTTTAGCAGCACAAAATATCCCCTTTCTGTTAGAAGCTGACTTAAAATTCCATCCTTCATCCATCCACCAAGCACCTATTGTTACTTTTTGAATTTAAAATTAGGGCTTAATGTCATAAACCAGTAGAAATACAATACATCTAATATAAGTATTAGTGCTATTTTTGAAACCTACAGGATGGGAGAAGAACAAAAGTGAGTGGCAGTTGGTATAGTTGCTGGGACAGGGTGTAAGGGATTCATGGAGAGGAGCCCTCCTGTGTGAGCCGAAGCAGTGAATTGGGGTGAAGTATCAGACAATTATCTGCAGTTTTGTTCCTTGATCAATATGCAGTTGTTTCTTGGTCTTATTGATCTTTTCTGCTTATTTAATGTACTTTCATTTTATGAGACCTATACAGTCATTTAATGGAGTAATTTGAATTGGGTTTGAATTATTTTCACTTGCTGTGACATTGGTTTTAACATACTGGGTTCATTTACTGGATGTCTGTACTGTTACTGCCATTAGGAGGAGAACAGCTCGTATACAGAACCAGGCAACTGTTTATATTCAAGTGTCCCATGTTAAATTATTTGACCTTCTTGAGAAAGTTCCACACACTCAGTATCTCTATTTCAAATGTCAGGTATTGTTCAGTAGTTTATTTGGGGGGTTTGTTGGTTTTTTCTGTTTGTTTGCTTGTCTGCTCTGAGAGCTGGGGAAATACTAGTTCACAACAGAGCAGTTTGATCGTAGTGTGAGCTGTGCTGAATATCAGCTTGCTTGTAATAGACTTTTGCTGAGCAGCAGCCCATGCACTGCTGTGTGACAGCATCATTCTTAATTCTCAGCTCGCTGTGTGCCTGATGGTGCGTGCTCCGGGTGCCAGCTGGAAATCCAAGGAAGTGCCTCTCGCAGAGCCTTGAGCTGCAATGCCCTGGCCTTGTGCTCCCTCGGTGCTGAGGCGCCTGGGTAGCTTTGGTCTGGGCTGCACTACAGAAGTTTTGCTGCCACGGCTCTTCCAGATACTCCTTTCAGCAGACACGTAATGGTGTAAATGCATTTTTGCCAAGTCAAATGTTATGATGCTATGTTAGCTCTGGAGTGAAATGGGATACACTGCACCACTTTCTACACTTTTTTTGAAATAAATATGCTTTAGACCTTTCACTTCATCCCAGGACGGTGCACTAAGAAAAGTTTGTAATCTAGAGCTGGACTTAATTAATACGTAATAAGAATAGAATATAGAGTCAACGTTGTTACACTTTAGTATGCAAAGCTAGTGAAAAATGTTGGGTGAGTCATGGTGAATACTGTGAGTCTTTTTTTTTTTTGTATCCCTCTTTTTTGTCCTCAAAACAATTTGATGGGGCTGGTTTAACAGATGGGCAGAAAATCTATCACTTTGTGTTGGAAAACTGTTTCCAGATGAAGAACAGTTTTCTTAAGTCATTTACACACTTTTTCCTTTGTTCAACATTGACTGAACTAGTCAAAACATTTTAAGCACATTAGGCAATAACATATTAAGTAAGTCTATAAAATAATTAAATTGGAACAAGAAGCTAAGAGTTCTTGGAAATATTTACATTAATACTTGACTTAGTATAAATTTTACAATAATTACTTTTGAGTCTTCTAGGACCTTGTGCTGTAGATAAAGAAAAAGTTTGTTAGGGTGGATGTGCTGTTTCATACTGAAATATTTAGGATTATCTGTTAAATTTATTTCGGAATTGACAAAGATCTGTGCTTTCCCTTTGTTGTAAATGCTGAGCTATGATGATGAAGCAGAGAGACTTAAGGTTTATATCTCTACTTCCAGGAGAGCTTTTGTAGAGTTAGTAAGGTGTTGCAGCACCCTTTGGTTTTCGTGGACTTTTTTCAGTACATTTTCTTGTACAGGAATTGCACAGTATTGCTGTACCTGAATTCAGGTAGAGGTTTTAATGGTTCTTTCTTGTCTGTTTTGATTCTGGTCACTGCTCTGCATAACTTTTATGAGTCTGCCCTTTGCATGTTTTTTGGGAAGACCCAGACTTTTAAAATTTATGTAAGGTTAATAGTCTGCATAATTTTGCTGAGTATGAGCAAGTACTTGGCAGGAAATGCCAAAAAGCTGTGACAGATTTATGTTGTGCTCTGTAGTCTCAAACTGGGTTCAAAGGACACTGTTGATAACAGGTGACAAGTAATACACCAATAAATAGCTCTTCTGTGGTGGAGATGAGTCAGGTAGTATGGTAGATTTTGCAAAGCAAAATCCTTCTGACAAGAGATGTTTGGAAGTTTTTTGGATCTGCAATTTGGTGGAATGCTGGTAAAAGGTGTATGCAGATTAGGGTTTGTTGTTTTTTTTTCCTCTCCTGTCCTCACTTTGTGAAAGGGGATAGGAGAATCCTTTAATTTAATCCTCCAGTGTCCAGTAATTCTCAAGTCCCTTCAGTGTCTCCAGTATATTTTCCCTTGCATGAGAAATCTCTGATCTGCAGTTTTTTCCCCATTAAGATGCTCTCTGTCTTACCTCTGCCTGCAGGCTCTCTGTGCAGTTCTCACCAGTGAATCGTTTGATTCTTCTCAAGCCCTTGCTGGAGGGGAGCCAGCAGCAATCACTTTCAGGAGGAGGCAGTGAGAGAAGTAGCTGAAAAACAGCTCCTTAACCTTTTTCCATAAAGCATGTCCCTTGAAAGTGGGGATACTGTAGCATTCTTTGTTACCAGGCCCAGACTCCTCCAACCATGCCCCTGTTTTTTCAAAAAAGTACCTTTGAAGGTCTGTCTCAGCTGCTACATGTTCTCTGGAAAGGGAAAGTCAGAACCATGCCTCCATTACTGCATTGCTAGCTTGTGGCAATGTAGGATTGAAAATCTCATCCTACTTTTATGTATTTCCACATTTTTAGGTGTTATTATCACAATAAAGTTTGAGAACCTGAATTTATAGATCCCATTTAGTTTTCAGAACTCTGAAAACGTGGGGAGTGCAGAGTAGGAATTCTGTCGAAGTTTAGAAATAAGTTCAGAGAAACACAGTAAAACATCATACCAGTATTATTTGGAAACAGAACTATGCCATGGTTTCTTGAGGACTGACTCAGTTTTTAGCTCTTAACTCTGTTGTTCTTGATTCTTCCCTTTGTTCTTTTCTAGGGAAAGAAAGAGGGGTTAGATCCCTCTCTCCCCCTCTTCAGGTTCTGCTTCCTCTTTCCTGACTATGCACAATATTTTCCAGTTTTACTTGGGGCAAAGGGTGAGGGAGACGGAGGCTCACAGCAGTATGAGTGGTTACTTGGAGAGTGAAGGTAGAATGAAGAACATCCGTGCAAACAATACTTAGATTCCTCAAAGATATGAAACATGGAGGAGTATTCTGAAATGTTCTGCTTTATCAAGAACCAAGGAGGGTTTTTTTTTTCTTTTCCTGTTTTTTCCTTTCTCAGAAATGTACTTTTGGTGGTTTGTGTATTTTATTAACTTTAAATGATTCCCTCTGTCAGCCCACACAGAAATCCCTCCTCTTAGTTGCTGCAGGGTCTTTGATACTAATTTTCAGGTTTTTTGTCTCACTCTGTTTCTAAAATGAGAATTGTGTTCTACTTATTTTTACCCTTGCAACAGACTTTATACAGAATTTTTCCGTCATTTCTTGTAGTGTATGACCTTTGAGTGATTATTTTTAAATACTCACCCATCAACTCCTCTTCTATTTTCCTTTCTTGTTACAAGCCACTGCTTGTATATGAGATGATGGAAAACTGGTATTCTCTAAATGAGCCAATGAAATTATTTTCCTATTTCCTGTTATCAAATACAAAATTTTATTATTGAAGCCTTATGCTCCTAAGGAGTGCTTTGTCTTACCTAGAATGACTTTGAAGACCTGTCTGATTTCCCTTACTCCAGCAATTTGCCTTGATCCTTAATGCTGCTCACTGAATTCAGATCAAACATAATTAACTTTGTGGTTGAAAATGAATCTTCAGGAGAGTTAGAAGATGAAACTTGGAATTGTTGCTTTCTGAGAAGGTTTGACATCTTGAAGTCCAGTTTTCATCCAATTTGTAACAAATAGGGCTTACTTCTTTTCCCTCTGAAATTATTTTATAACACAATATGACATAATCAAAATACATTTTTTCTTTAAAGAGGAAGCAATAGCTGCTTCCAAGTAGTTACTGAAATGTCTTATAAAATGCATTTAGTTTTGAATTCTCATTTATGATAGCATAAATACGTGGATTTTTAAAGTCAGCCTTGCAGCGACTACACTTTTCATTGTTAGATCATTTCTGCGAATGAAATGGAAGTTCTGTTACGTCTGGAGTACTTGTACTCTTGTAGTCCTAGAGCTTTATTCCCTCTTCAGTGCTTTCTTTTGGAGAGTGAGGGAGCTGAGGTCCATAGAAGCTGTCCCAGCAGCCTACTGGTGGCTGTGCTGGCCATCACAGGAAGACCCAGGGCTGCCAATCTGATGGGCGGCTCTGCCTCTCAAAGGTCACTGCTAACACGAGCCTCTGCAGGGATCCTCTACTTCAATCAGTCCTAAAAAGCCATTTTGTTTACAAATATGATCTGTGTAATGTCTCCTGAAATGCAGTCAGCTAATCCTGTCTTTTTAATTACTTGCAATGACTTTAATTGGATCAGAAAACAGAAAGAGCTATAAAGTGGTGATGTAATAAGGTTCATATGGGTGGGAGGAGGCCTGCTGTAAGCAGCAATTTGCAGTGGCTGTCATCGAGCTCTGTCCATTCTGCCATGCTGCAGGTCTTCTGTGATGCAAGTACAAAAACAGCCATGTTCATTTAAGATGCTGAGTAGCTGGAATTTTTCAGTGTTTCAGGCTCTCAAGCCTTGAAAAAAGCTTTTTGTACTGAGAAGGACTGACAAGTGTTGTCCCCCCAGTGTGCTGCTGTGACCTGCTTTTGGAGTAGTTAGACCTGATACTTTCTGTTTGCCACTTTCTTACCATTTCAGCAATCCAATAAGTACACAAGCATCCAAAACCAAACTGCTTCTAAAGGGCACTGCAGTCAAGCATAACTTCATACTGAGACTGTCTGTTTACTGGTGCCTGTGGCTGCTTTAGTGAAAGTTGTTTTTGAGGAGCCAATGTCTTGGAGCAACTCTTACTGCTCTTTACTTACTGGCCATTTCCAGCCACAAAAGCAAGGCACCTTACACATGTCTCTGTGTGATGTACTTAGGAATTTAGGAGTTCCAACTTTTCCCTGACTGGTTGTTCCTGATTTTTCTTTTAATTTAACCTTTCTTTTATTTAGAGGGTCCAACACACAGAAAGTAATTTGCAGCTGTACCTGATGTACCCAAGACTTCATGAGTTTCTACAAATGTTCATCTTGCGATGCTTTCCTTGTGTATGTTTTTCTAACAAAGAAGTTTTTTTCAGGTATTTAGTTTGGAAATGAAATGGCAAAGAAGGTCATAAAATCAATTAAGCGAATCAAAAGTTATACTTGATAGAATGGTCACAGACTTGCTGTTTTTCTCAGTTGGTAGAACATAGGACTTCTTTTGCTGCATGGTGTTGAGGGTCATTAAGTACTCAGAGGGGTCAGGCTCAGCACTGTGCTGGCTCTGCTGTCAATCTGTTGGGATTTTTGTGCTAGAGACATAGTTATGTAGTGTTAGGTAAATCCATTACTTGCTAACTCCAAGCTTATCCAATGAAGGAATACATGGCAAATGCTCCTGTGATAGGGTGAGGGTGGAGATATCAGTTAGCTGTCAGTGGCCACCCCTTATAAATGAGTTTAAAATGGCTGAGGGGCAATTACAATGGAGGTACGTGGAATCATGAATGCTGGAGGAGGAGCAAAGGAACACAGTGAACAGTCACCTTCTCCCATTACAAGCCCAAAAAGATGCTGAATGAAACTGTTGGGTGGCAGGCAGGTTTACAGCCCAAAGTTGCTGCCCCATGTTTCAATTGCCATGAAAAGCAGTGACTGCTAAATGT
>VZUA01031354.1:0-13059 GCA_013401035.1 Horornis vulcanius
TCCTCTTCCTCTTCTCCCCTGTGCCTAGCTGTCACCTCTCTCTTTGAGGCTAGAAAAGCAATTGTGTGGTGTCCCCACACTCCTTTCCATGTAGATGAAAAATGAGGTAACCCAAAGCACTTTTATTTTATTATCCTAAATATACCTATGGCCAGTATCCCATAGGTTGACACCAGGATGTTATTTGCAGGCTCAAATGGTTCCAAATAATGCAAAATTAACTTTCCACTCAGGCATATGTGCTGGCCATTCATTCAAAGCTTTCAAATACCAGCTGTGTGGCCAGCTGCTGTGGATGTGGGCTCTAAGGAAACAGCCAAATTCTTTTCCTACATGCCAGAATTTCTGGACTAAAGGTGACATTTACCAAAGTTAAAAAAGAGAAACAAATCTATGATGATTGAAGATGTTTTCAATGGTTTGTGATTGTTATTGAAACCTAGTTCCTGTTTCTCCTGAGTGCTGTAACTCAGAAAAGTACAGGAAAGTTCTAGAGGAGAACATCATTGGTTTCCTTTTTTCACCTTTATTACTGTTCCCACAGAAGTCTTTTTCTCATTTTTTTTTTTTTCACAAGATTGTCTCACTGTTGGTTATAGGAAAAATACTGCTATAATTGTTCTGGCAAACACTCTTTTGGGCATTAAGTTAAAAATCCTTCTATGCCAGAAAAAAAAAAGAAAATAGAAGGCATTCATAAAATCACTGTTGTAAATAATGGAAAAGATTGCTTAAATAAAAGCTTCCAGCTGCACAGGTTTGCAAAACTACAAGGGTGGATCCATAAATACTTGCATGCTGATATTAAGAGTCCAACATGATCATTTAAGAAATCTAAAATGAGCAGATTGGCATAATTGGGTTTCCTGTGGGTACTGAAATGGTTCTTGGAGGACACCAAGCCATCACCCCGGGGTTGTTCTGTTGCAGATCCAACAAAGGCCACAGGAGCTCAGACAAACCAAGGATTGTAAAACCATGTTCCTTTTCTTCCCATGGTGATTATTCATGTGGCTGTCACGGAGATTTGATTAGGGACCAAACAGGAGAGCTCCGAGGCTGAGAGATTTTGAAGAATGACCCAATCAGGAAAAATAACTCTTGATTTTCAGTGATCCGAGCACACAAACCCAACCCACTGCCAATTTACTCTCTGGCTGCACCCAGAGCAGACCTCTGGTTTTGGGCTCATCATCAGCTGCATCCTCAGGCCTACCTGCAAGAATTCATCTATTCTGAGAAAGAAAAAAGCAGGCAGTTGTGAACTTTCCGTGGTTAGGAGGACAGCCTTGATGGATTCCTGGGCTGAGCATCCCTGTTTCAGCTCAGCTGAGCTACAGCCTACAGTGAATTCCTCAGGGATGCCCATGGGGTGTCTGTGCTTCTTGTTTTTAAATACATTTCTCTGGTCAAACAGACAGGATGGTGAGGAACAAATTCTCTTTTATTTTTTTTTTTTCTCATATCATTTCAAAACTAATGAATTTTAAAGCATGGATTCAACACCCTTTGCAAACCCAGCATCCCATTTCCAGCAAAAGAAACAAAATCAGTTTGCCACTATTGTAATTATTTTTTTTTTTTTTATGTATTTCTCTCCTAGAATGTTCTCGTGTGTTTCATGCAGGAGGAGCAAGGCTTGTGTTGTGTGGCAGGACATGGGAAAAGTTAGAAGCTTTGTATGATGCCTTAATTAGTGTGACAGACCCCAGCATGGTAGGTATCCATAGCCTGGGATAAACCTTGCTCAGGTGTTGGGCTGTGAATCCCCCTGGGCCAAATCCACACTGGCCCAGGAGTGCCAGAAATGTGAGGATTGAATTAGAACCTTCAGAAAAACCAAAATGCATAAATCCACACAGACATGAGGTAGAAATGCAAGTTTAGTAAGAGAAGCCCTAAAGGCTAGTTTAAAGTTCAAGTAGAATTGCCTTTTTTTGGGTTTTTTTCCCAAATTTGTTCTGGAACCAACCAAATATAAGGCACTGAATTTTTTTGTTTGCATTCAACTCTGCAAATTTGAATCTCTTGATTCTCTCAAAAATTCTCTTCTACATTCCTCCCTAAGAGAAGGAAGCAGGGGCTATTTTCTTCTTCATGACACACTGCAACTAAAATTTCAATGGCTTTTTGTGCTTTGTTTGGGATTCTAAATCATGATAGGATGTGCACCACCCTTGTGCCAACAGAGCTCTACAACACCAACAATTCCCACACTTTTTACATTGAAAAAGAACTTGAGGCTCACAGTTCTTGCACGTGGGACAGAAGATTTCTGCCATCACTCAGGGGCAGAATGTCCTTTTAGATCCAGTAAAACAATGTCCAAGAGATGTGATTTGCTGTCAGTGGTGGCTTTGGTCACCCAGGTGATCACAGCAGGCACAGAGAGACAGAGGAAGAAACATCTCTGAAGGTCTTTGGAGCACGATGCCAAAATCCTGCTCCCTGGAGCTGATCCTGTAAAACATCTGAGGGCTCCTGTGTTCTGAGCAAGGCACCCAGCTAGAAACCCTCAGCAGAGGAATTTGATAATTTGGATGAGAGGCATCCAAATGCTTCATTTAATGACAGGAAATGCCACCAGTTTTTCATATGATCAGGGTGCTCAAGGAGTGGGAGGTGGGTCTAAACATCAAATTCATTTTGAGCTTCTCCTCTGTTTGGGAAAAAAAAAGTCCCAGGTAGAAAGGATTTGGAGTAAAAACAACACTGGCAGTGGACGTGCAGCTCTTTGACAGGTGTTTCCTGAGGCTCATGGCAAAGCTTCCCTTCTGTGACCAACATTCCAGGGCACAGGTGTTCCTGAAGGCATCACATAAATTTTTGCAGCCATTGCTCATCAGATCTACAAATATTTGGGTTGGTTTTTTTTGGTTTTTTTTGCAGTGGGCTTCATTCATCTGCATAAATAACCACAAAATGGTGTTTTCATGTTAGCCTGCACAGATTCTACTAGGAAAAAATATTAATTATGACTAAGGATTCTTCATTATGTTGTCTAAGTAATACAGTGAGGGAAAAAAAAAAGAAAACAAACCAAAAAATGAAAACAGAGTTCATTCTGCTGTTCCACAGCTGATAAAATCTGTTTTTGCAGAAATTATACAACTGCAAACTCCATTTGTGTAACCTATAGCAGAACAAACCCTTCCTACCTTCCATGTGTCCCCATGTGTGTGTAGCTCATCTGTCACCAAACCCCAGCCTCAGACCATGCCTCGAACTGGCAGGAGTCACCCTTGTGTCTATTTTCTGTTTCCATTGGTTGCAAGAGAGACAAAACTCACCAGGAGCTGGTGCAGCTGATCCTCCCCATGGTGTTCTGCTTCAGCTGAGGTTAATTAATGAACACCCATTCTCACAGAATCAGAAAATCACAGGGTGGGTTGGATTGGATCTGAAACACCCCCAGTGCCACCCCTGCCATGGCAGGGACACCTCCCTCTGTCCCAGGCTGCTCCAAACCCTGTCCAGCCTGGCCTTGGGCACTGCCAGGGCTCCAGGGGCAGCCACAGCTGCTCTGGGCACCCTGTGCCAGGCCTCCCCACCCTCACAGGGAACAATTCCTGCCCAAAATCCCACCCATCCCTGCCCTCTGGCAGTGGGAGCCATTCCCTGTGTCCTGTCCCTCCCTCCCTTGTCCCCAGTCCCTCTCCAGCTCTCCTGGAGCCCCTTCAGGCCCTGGAAGGAGCATTAAAGTCCCCCAGAGCCTTCTCCAGGCTGAGCAACCCCAGCTCTCACTGCTCTGGATCTTCTTTCTAGACTGAGTTAATCTTATAATCTTAAATTTATGTGAGAATGACAAAAACACTTTGAGTATCAAGGTAAATTCAAGAAGACAAAAACATAGCTGAGGACACAAAGAAATAGACAAGACAAAGACAAGAAACATAACTATAACTGCAACTACAACTACAACTACAACTACAACTACAACTATAACTATAACTATAACTATAACTAACTATAACTATAACTATAACTATAACTATAACTATAACTGTAACTATAATTATAACTATAACTACAACTACAACTACAACTACAACTACAACTACAACTACAACTACAACTACAACTACAACTACAACTATAACTATAACTATAACTAACTATAACTATAACTAAACTATAACAACTATTACTATAACTATAATTATAAATATAACTGTAACTATTATATTTAACTATTATATATAACTATAACTATAACTATAACTATAACTGTAACTATAATTATAACTATAACTACAACTATAACTACAACTACAACTACAACTACAACTACAACTATAACTATAACTATAACTATAACTAACTATAACTATAACTAAACTATAACAACTATTACTATAACTATAATTATAAATATAACTGTAACTATTATATTTAACTATTATATATAACTATAACTATAACTATAACTATAACTGTAACTATAATTATAACTATAACTACAACTATAACTACAACTACAACTACAACTACAACTACAACTATAACTATAACTATAACTATAACTAACTATAACTATAACTAAACTATAACAACTATTACTATAACTATAATTATAAATATAACTGTAACTATTATATTTAACTATTATATATAACTATAACTATAACTATAACTATAACTATAACTATAACTATAACTAGAAATAGAAATAGAAATAGAAATAGAAATAGAAATAGAAATATGAAGAAAAATAGAAATATAAATAATATGAAGATAAATAGAAATAGAAATATGAAGATAAATAGAAATAGAAATAGAAATAGAAATAACCACAAACCTAAAATATAGAAATACAGTCTGTATATAACAAGTACCATTGAAATGAGCCTTTTTTTCATCAGACCTATGCCCCAAAGCTGATCCTTCTGGATATCACAGACATCAGCTGCATTCGAGATGTAGCTAAGGAAATCCTGCACTGCTATGGCTGTGTGGATATCCTGATCAACAACGCGAGCATGAAGGTGAAAGGAGCAGTGCAGAGCATTTCACTGGAACTTGATAAAAAGATCATGGATGCCAACTATTTTGGACCTATAACATTAACCAAAGGTATTTTAATTTTTTTTTTTAATTTTTTTTTTTGCTGTTGCCTCTTAAAGCACATTGAAAATTAAGCTGCAACCAGCTCTGCGTGTAGAATTCAGGTGAAGTCTACAAGACAATTTCCAGCTGTTGGATTTTGTGATGCTTTTGCTTGCAGTACAGAGACAACCATCATTGAATTTGTGCTATTTACACTTCAGCTGTCTCTCCTTTTTCACTAAATGCACTCAGCTCTTTTATTTATGTGGCTCTTTCTTGTATTTCTCTTTTTGCAGCCATTCTTCCTAACATGATCTCAAGAAGGACTGGCCAAATTGTTCTAATTAATAGCATCCAAGGGAAAATAGGAATTCCATTTCGTGCAGCTTGTAAGTTTTCCATTGCAAAGCCAGACATTCTAATGCATCACTTGTGAGGAGTCCACGACACTCATTATAGGTTATTAAAAGTGCTAATTTGCATCCAAACTCGGTATTACTACAGTATTTGGCTGATTTTTTTCAAACTGGAGCTCAAATTGAAATAGGTAAAATGCTGAAATGTAACTGCTGCCTGGGGGACTTGAGAATAGGATGATAAAAAAATGTGACAGCAAATTCTAAATATATATATATAAATACATAAAAATACATCTTGTATAGTTAAAATCTGTATCTGATCTATACTTGTGCATATTGATAGAAACCTTCATGAAGAAGAGTGTGTAAATATGAAATATGAGTAGATAAGAGCTGCTGCTTTGTCAAGCAATAATGTATTTAGGTGTGGGAGTTTAAAAGGAGATGTAGGAATTGTTTTCTGTTTGGTTTTCCAGAAAATTTTCAAAGTCTTTCATTCAAAATTTCTAAAGAATCGAGGCTGCTCTGAATTCTGATGGGAGGTCTTTGCATTAATAAAATACAAAATTAGTGGGCAGAAAATACAGGAGAGATGCAAATAGGCATTTTCAACTTGGGACAGATGTGAACAGACATTTTTAGCTTGACAGAAAGTCAGAGTGAGCAATGGGCTCTGAGTTAGAAAATCTGTGAGACCTCAGAATTGTGATTTATAGTCCCAGGAAAGCAAAATACAGTGATATTAGCTGTAAGGAAAGCATCAGAAAAAAAATAAATTAAAACATGTCTTTATGTCTTTGTAAATTTATGCATAAATCTACACAGAACCCACATCTTGAACATGGTGTGCTGTTCTGGTCTCCCATCTCAAAAGAAGTGCAAGAGCTACAAAAAAAGGCTCAAAAAGGGAAAAACCACATTGATGTGGCATCTGGAATTCTTCCCATCTAGGATAGAGACAATTGTGTCAAGACATTGTTTTTGTGTAAACCCATAAGGAGCAGAAGAGCCAGCTGAGAGAGTTTTTACAATTTATATTGTAATTAATAAAAAATATTTATTTGCATGAAACGAAGCTGCCAGGAGAAGGGATTTCAAAATGAATGCATGGAGAAGCATTTCTCTGTTCCCAGAGCCCACCTGCCATTGCCTGGATAGGCACAGGTTGATTTTCACTGGGAACTGAGTCAAACAAAGGTGCCCGAGCACCTTTATTCACTCTGTTCACTGCACTGAACACACAGTTCTCTTTGTTGGTCAAGTTGCACATATTATCATCTTATTCATGCTGTTCTCAGTAAAAAGGCTCTAAAAGCAGATTTAAAAAAAAAAGTCTTGACATTCAGTTCCTTTAAATTCACTTTAGCATTAAAAGCTGAGATTGCTGCAGGGCCAAGTGCTGATCAGTTTACAAAGCATGAGGAGCATTCCAGCAGTGGGCATGTGTTGCACTGATTTTGTGGGTGGGTCACAAACTGCAGAAACAGAAGGTGTGAGGACTCATCCCAGGGGCAATTCCATCCACCAAAGCCATTTTTGGGCTGCAGAGATAACAGAATTGTTATTTCCTAGCACAGGATGTGCTGTTTCTGACTGAGAAATGCAGACACGTGCTGTTTGACGTGTCCAAGAGACTGCAAGCACAATTATCTCTGCACAGATAATTTCTCATTGCTTGTTTTAAATATGTCAGATGATAATTTCACTGGGTGACATAATTCTTTTGCATTTTGGTTAATCATTCCATGCTCATTTTCCCAAACATTGGTGCTTTATTATACACCTGCTAAAACACAATCATGTGTCCAAACATGCATATGTGTGCTTTTTACTTTTAGATGCTGCTTCCAAGCATGCTGCTGTAGGTTTTTTTGATTGTCTTAGAGCTGAAATGGAAGAATTTGATATTTCTGTCAGCACTGTGAGTCCAACCTTCATCTGCTCATACCATCGCCAGCCAGCACCAGGAAACTGGGAGGCATCCATTTGGAAATGTGAGTTTGGGTGGATGAAGATGAGGCACATAAAGCAGGAGGGAGGCTTTTCCAGGGTCAAAAAAAAAGGGAAAATAATGAAAATGACAAAAAGGATGAACAGGCATGAGGAGCAAAAGAAAAGAGATGTTGGAGAGGGAATATTAGCCTGGTGAAAAGAGAAGGAATGTGGAATGAGATTATGTTATGTGAGAAAATAAATATATCAGGGCATCAGGAATGGAGGGGGAGGAGAGCACGAAAGGTCCACAGGGACAATTCCACTGCTCTCAGCTTGCTCCTCTGAGGGACTCTGAGGATTTTACCTCAGTTATAAAAAGATACTGACGAGGAGAATGGAGTGGGGAAGGGAGTGAAGTGCACAGAAATTAAACTGATTTGACTGATTCACTAATTGTGGGTCTTCTCACACCATTCCCCCAGAGTATCTGCCTGCCTGCCTGTCTGTCCGTCTGTCTGTAGCTCTCACTCCTCTCTCGTTCACAGTCTTTTTCAGGAAGGTGTCCTACGGTGTGCACCCCGTGGAGGTGGCAGAGGAAGTCCTTGCCACGGTGAGCAGGAGGAAGCAGGAGGTGCTCATGGCCAACCCCATCCCCAGAGCAGCAGTGTACATCAGAACGTTCTTCCCTGAGCTCTTTTTTGCCATTGTTGCCTCAGGGATTAGGGAAAAGCTGAAGACAGAAGAGGAAAACTGATTTTGTTCTGTTATTTCCCTTGCTTTTGATCTGAAAAAAAAAAAAATTTTTGTTTTGAGTGTTGGTGCCTTGTGCTGCTTGCTATGGGTAGAATGATGCCACTATCATTGACACACCCATTCACCTACAAAGCTCCTTCTCCTCTGCTTTTAGGGATTGTGGCAATGTGCCATTGGAACCAAACAAGTCCCACTGCTCATTTAACTGCCAGCACCAGCTCACTTATACTCCTCATTCATCAGCAGAATCACCAAACATGAGAGGGATTCGGAGGGAAAAGGAATGTATTTCATCTTGCAGGGACACCAACCTTTTGCTGCATCACTGAGTTGCTCTGGCTTTAAGAAACCTGACTCAGGGAGGTGTTCACCACTGGGATGAAGGGGTCAATTCCTGCAGCACCTGCTGGAGCTCCATTTTCTATTGTAGCTTTGGGATTTTACTGTATTGTGAGTGACTATGCCTTAACTGGGAAGTCCAACCATCCTTTAATCAAAATATTCTCAGTGTTCAGCAGAGCTCTACTCCTTCAGACCAAGGGGCATTTGCTGTGATCTCAGTTATATTTGTTTCTGTACCTCAGCAGCAGCCAAGCCCTCCACATTTCCATGAGAGGAGGATGCAGGATAAGCATAATTTCATCAGAAAAGGATCAGGCACCACAGGACATCCCAGCTAAACATGAATCAGCGTTGTTGTGGCTGCCCCTGGATCCCTGGGAGTGTCCAAGGCCAGGTTGGACAGGGCTTGGAGCAGCCTGGGACAGTGGAAGCTGTCCCTGCCCATGGCAGGGGGTTGGAATGACATAGGTGCTCTTCAAGGTGCCTTCCATCCGAAACCATTCTGTGATTTCTGTGATCGTCCCTCTTTGGTGTAAAAACCAGAGGATTACATGTTAAAATAAGCTGAATAATCTTTCTGCTCCATTTTGCACTTTCTAGAGATCAGCAGAAACTCTTCACACAATTTCACTTCAAAACAGTGAGCAGTTCAAGGAGCCACAGCAGAAGGCAGTGAAAAAGGTAAAATAACACCTGTATCCTATCAAAAAAAAAAAGAAGTTTTAAAAAGCAGATGTATTTTTATCTAGAAAGTAGAAGAAAGTTGTATCTTAATGATTTTCAAATTCCTGAAATGCACTGCAGGGAAGGTAGGACTGAGTTGTTCTCCGTTTCTGCTGGAGTAGGACAATGTGCTAAAATTACTGCCAAGGAGATTTACAGGGACAGCACTTCCTGCTAAGAATAGTTAAGCACAAAGGATAAATTGCCACAGAAATTTTCAAATGCCTGTCTTCAGAGGCTTTAAAGAAGAGATTAATGAAACATCTGTAAAAAAGCAATGTAGCTTCAGTTTATCCTGCCTAGAATAAAGGAAGGATTAGACGACCTTTTAAATGGGTCACACTTTTTTCTAATTCAGTGGCTTTTCCTCATCTTGAAGATGAGGTTTCTCCACTGGTATTTCAGATGCAATACTTTTTTTTTTTTTTTTTCCCTCTGGGGAAATCTATTATTTAATCTGAAGTTTTCTGTTTCATTTGTTGATCTCTGCTTCGCTGTCTCACCTGTGGATATACGTGGCACATAAAAATATTATGACAAGAAAAAGAAATATTAAGATGAGCTCAGGGGAGCAGGAATTGCATCCCAGAGGTTCCTGTTTCTCTCACTACATTCCAGTGGTAATCTGTGTATTTGTGCCACAGGTATCTGAAATTTACTGACAATGCCATATTCATCAAAATCGATTGGATCTAATGAATCAGAATAAAAATGCTGCTGGTGTTTTTCCTCTGCTTTTAAGTAATGTGGTTCCAGGACTTACTGGGGGTCAAAAGTTAAAATAAGGGCCAGAATATGAAATTGTGGTTTACAAATAGGGATAAGGAACCTTGCATTTCATCAGGTGCATTTCTTTACCAGATATCCAGCAGAAGCCATGCAGCTTCTTGAATTGTTAGCACGAGAAAAACAGTTTGAGCTTTAAGAATGGATCTGGATGGATTCTTACTGCACAATTATTTAAAAAGCCCTTGCCCACCTACAGCACTTCATATGTGAGAAGCAATCCTGAGGAAGCAGCAGATGGCACAGACTGTCAGGCTGAGTTGGTAACCTGCAGGCTAAGAAAAAAAAACACACAAAATGAGGCACTTGCTTAAATTGGATTTTTCCAAGGAGTTGTAGGTATCAACTAAGCACGTTCCTGGATGAGGTGGAAATTGTTCTGTGCCACCCAGGAGCAACATGAGATGGGCAAAAAATCTGCTGTAGAAAGAGTTGGGGTTGATAAAAAGCAGAAAGTTGGATGGAATCAGGAATAATCCCTCTGTCAGTGAAGGTATTAGGAACTTATCCATCACAAAGAAAGGAGTGAAACAAGGGAAAGGAATCAAGATCTTTTGTTTGGGTCGAGGGATTGAGACTGCTCCTAACAGAGTGGGCACCAAACTCTCCAGCAGCTGCTTTGTTCCCCTGCTGAACTGAAGGTGGCAGTTTCAGAGCACTGTGAAGAATAAAGAAAGACTTTTCTAAAGATTAAAGAGGAAATATTATTGCTGCCTGCAGCCCCCCAGCAGGATGGTGTAGGGAAAATGGAACCAGATTCTTCTCAAATATGCACAGCAGAAGGAAAAAAAGGTAATGGACATGAACTGGAACACATGAAATTCTGATTTGATGTTAGGAAAGAGTTTTTCTACAATTGCAGCAGTGAAGCATTGGGACCAGTTGCCAAGGAGGTCAGGAAATCTCACTTCTTGAATATATTCAATGCACACGCAAAAACTCTCCTCTCTGACCACCAGTGGTTTTCTTCTGACCTAATGATGCTTCTCTGTTATCAGCTCCACCTTATCACTGGCCAAAACCTGACCTGTTATGGACCCTGCTGCCATAACAAACTCAAACTGTATTTATTGCCTAAATAAAGAGATATAGGGATTTTCCAAAGCCCAGAGGTGCTCAGCAGCCTGTGCAAGACCTCTGCCACCCAGAGTTCACAAGTGTGTTTCCCTAGGGGCTCAAAAATAGGATTATCACTCAACAATGAGGAGAAGCTGGTGTCCAACAAAGCAGGCCCATGGCTCAGTCCCATGAGGAAGCTCCAGGTATAAATGTATAAATCAATTTTTGATTCTTTCTGACTCTGTTGCCAGAATGATTCCTGGAGAATTCCACAGGTGAGTTGTGTGCTGTCCACAACCATGTATTTATCAGATTTCAGTTTGCCTTCTCATGAAACTTCCAGTTTTCAGTTTGCCTTCTGATTTTAAGAGTTTACACTGAAATCCTGTTCCCTCTGTCTTCCTTTCACAGCAAATCCACCATGAGTGTGGTGAAACCCTTGAACCATAAGCTGAGGTCCCCAGATTTTCTTGGACAGATTGGACTTTTCATGACAAAAAAAACAAAAAAAAAACCCAAAAAAACAAAAAACAAACAAACAAACAAAAATTATTCAAGCCATCTCATGCCTTATTTGCTGCCCTGCTTTTCATGGGTTTTGATTTCAGGATGGGATTTTTTTTACAGTCTTTTGTGGGTTTCATATTTCTGAGTTTGCAAGGTTTTTTTTTTTTCCCCTTTAAATTAATTTTTTCTAGGACGCATGCAAATTGTAAAATTTTCATAGCAAACTTTCNCTGAAAGAATTCTCATTCAAGGAAATCAGCTACTGACAGGCTGATAAACCTTACAGACTCAGAAATATGAAACCCCCAGTCTTTTTAATAAAGAATCAGGGTGGGGTGATGCTCCAAAATTCTAACAAACTCACACACTCTCTTATCACCATTAGACACTGCTTAAAAACTTGTATTGTGGGGAACTTGTGTCACTGTTGTTATCTGAACCGAATCTTCTTTTCCAACACCAAGACTTCCTCGAAGCATCCACGGAAATATAATCTCTTTATTAAGAAAAAAATAAATAATACTACACATGGATACATTTTATTCGTGAACACCGTTTCCTTTGGATCTAGAGTTATAATTTACAGGGTGCTTTGAGATCTGGTTCAGCTTTAGAGGACTGAAATAGTGGCCAGGTGACGCAGACTCCTCAGTGCGTGTGCGGGGTCGTCCGTGGTGTTCTGGAAGGAGTTCACGTACACATTGCAAACTTTCTCTGGAGCTGTGTGCTCAGGAAACTTGTATTGGATCCTAAAGCTCCTCTCCAGCTTCCTTCTCTTGTGCTTGAATTCCAGGATGGTTTTTGTGTATTTGTTGATGGTGGTGACAGCTGCAGCCATACAGCAAGCGAAGGAAGTCCACGCAAGGCTGCAAACAAAAAAAAACCCAAAATTATCAGAAAGTAGCAGGACATTTTCATATTCAAAACCTTCAATTTTATTTCTTTAAAACACTGCTTATGTGTGATTGTGTTGGTGTGTATTAGGGAAAGATGAACAGGGTAGCTGAAAAAGAAATACCCTTGGTTAATGACCACTTACAGACCTGACTTGTAGAGTTGACCTCTACATATTTGTTGTAATATTTACATTTAACATACCTGTTCAATGAAACCCTACCTCCAATTTCTCTATTTAAGCTCTATTTAAGCTCTATTTAAGCTCTATTTAAGCTTTACTTCTCTATTAAGCTTAGAGCTTAGTACCAGAAAGAGGCTTTATAAAAAAAAATGAGGACTGCATAAAAAGTTTAAAGGTGCAGTTTAAATGTGAGTATAAATCTCACAGAGGACACTGAGAAAAATGTGAGTTACCCAAAGGTGTTAAAAGAACAGAGAAGGCACTATTAAATAGCTGGGTAAAGCAGGTTCAGAGCATTGAAATGCANTTACTTCTCTATTAAGCTTAGAGCTTAGTACCAGAAAGAGGCTTTATAAAAAAAAATGAGGACTGCATAAAAAGTTTAAAGGTGCAGTTTAAATGTGAGTATAAATCTCACAGAGGACACTGAGAAAAATGTGAGTTACCCAAAGGTGTTAAAAGAACAGAGAA
>VZUA01031357.1:24296-34855 GCA_013401035.1 Horornis vulcanius
GGTAGTGTATACCCATTACCCACCAATTTGTACATTGTTGTTTCATGTTTCATATGGGAACAAGTATTTCACTTCTCTGTGCCTTTGGAAAAAGAATGCATTTTGGAAAACAACTATCTCTCAATTAGGAGAGGTGCTGCTTTTCCAAAGAAAGACAGGAAGACAGGAAAATGAACCTTGAACAGAGCCGTGTAATCTCCAGCAGTATTTTGTTACTGGTGTATGGGGTGGGTTTGTTTGATTTGTTGGTTTTGAACAAGGATAGGTTTAGTTGGGAAACAAAAATCAGTGTCTGGTGCGGTTACCATAATACCTCGCAAATCATGATGAAAAGTGAGTTACGTTATTGCTCTCACCATCCTTATTTGAGTGTGCCAGTTGCCTGGAGCAGAAACTACGTTACAAAAGGCAATTTATTCATGCAACTTTCTGCTGAAAAGTGCTCCCTCAATGTGATGCAACTTATGTGATGGGCTTATGGTAGGGTCACCAGCCTCTTAAGAGGCAGGACTGCTCTCTGGCCTGTTTTCTTAAACATAGCTAGCTAAAGTAAAATAGTTTTGGGAACTTGTATTTTATCAGCTGTGTAATATTGTAACTCAGATCTCAGAGGGATCTTGTGATAGCCTTGAAGATGCAAGAACTAGCTGAACTCGGTACAGAAGCGGATTGCGACGATATCCAGCATAAAATGTGACTCAGAAAAAACCTGACATTTGTGAGTTTAAAGAGAAAGTCTTAAGCAGAAAATGCCGATGTCTTGAGTTTAGGAAAAATGATGCAAAATGTATAGGCTGTGGGAACAGAGCAATATGGTGAGGTGCACCATAGGAAACATCATGGTTAAACGCAGGACAGAAGAATTGCTGCTACAGCAAAACATTTTCTTGGAAGCTGATGAGAGGAAGTGCTATTAAAACAGTGTGACATGTTCTGAAACTGGCTATTCTTGTATGAGACTGAATTGAATTACTGACAAGGGTCTGAAGTGTGGGAAGAAAATCTCCTGCCTCAGATCGAGCTGCAGCATCTGAGGGCTACAGTCTACATTTTTTCTGGAAGGCCAGGAAGTAGAAAGTCCAAGGAAGGCCAGTATCTCTGCAAGGTTGTCTTCTCACAGTGCTCACTCAGCACAGATGCCTTAATAGATTCACAACTAAAATGCCACACAGAGGAACTCCAATCTGAGTGAGCCTGTGGTATGGCTTGCTCAAATTATGTGCCTTAGTGTAGCTACAGCTGTTTCTCAGAATGGAAAGGAAATGGAAGGAGCTGGAGAGCAAAACTGTGGCTCATACAGGTTCACAGGAAAATTGAGGTGCAGGGACAAGAGTGGTGCATTCATCTCTGAAAAAAGTTGTAAGCAGTTGTCCTTGGAGAGCATTTCTTCTTTGAGCAGAGAGAGACAGAGGGAGGTCTGGGTGAACACTGTGCATAGTATTTCATGTACTGCTCTACAGTGTTAAACTCAGGAGAATTAGGGAAATATGGGAGCTGTTGAATTTGCCATCAAATATCTCAGTTTTAAATCACTGAAAGCTTCTCCTATGTATTTTTTCTCTCTGTGTGTGCCTGTGTTGTTGCTAATGGTTTACTAAATGTTGCAAAGAGTATTAGAATAACATTTCAGTGATGGAATAGGGAGCTGGAAAAAAAACTAATTCCAAAGAAAAGTCAAGGAACTTATAGTCTACAAATTGTCTTTTCTGCTCCTTTACTTCAAGCTGGACAGTGTCATGTGTACTGAATTTTTAAAAGAACATTTCAATTCTCTGCTTTCATACAATTCAACCTTAATTTGCTTCCACGGCTTGTAGTAGAAACAGGAACAGGCTGAATAGATGCCTTATCTATGTATCAGAGTCCCATACATTAATGTAAAAGCTAAAATGGGAGTGAAGTAATTCCACTCAGCCTGGTGACCTTGTTTTCCACACAGTGCTAATTTCATATTTATGGACGCTCCATGTCATCTCAGTGAGCCTTGGCAAGAAGGGGAGGCAATTTTTGGAGGTAGACTGAGATAGACTTCCCATTCAATGGGAGTATTAAGTCTGAAGCCTCAGTATTTCTCGAAGATTCACTCTTCTTCCATGAAGACAGATGAATAGTCAGTTTGTTGCCCTGGCTGCCTCTGTCAAAGGACATCTCATTAAGTCAGCTTATGTTGGTGATGAGGCCAGAGTGCTTAGGGAAAAACTTTTCTTTCACAAATTCCAGATGAGATGAAAGATACCTTTATAGTAGCTTTGCTGCAGGAGTGTCTTCACAAAAATATTTGTGATCCATAGCTCTTTATTTTTGTTGGTTTATATCTTATAGTAGGATATATTAGTATTATTTATAGATGTATTAGAGGTCCAAGCTCCTGCTCTGCTTATCTTTGAACAGGCATTGCAAAAAGAGGCTTGCTCTGGAGAGCTCTATGATGAGAGGTAGCTAAAGGGCTTAGGCCAAGCAGTATCTCCCTCTGTGCTCAGTGCTGTTGCAGTACTGCTTCTCTTTGTGGCTTCATTCTCCATGAAAACCTCTGTTAGCTTGCACACCTTGGCCTTGATTCAGTATTGCTGTGTGGCAGGGCAGGGAGGCATGGTATCCCCCAGGGTTGTTGCTAGGACTGGACAGTCAGGCTTAGAATCACGCTGGGCCTTCCATAATGAAAAGCCTGAGTCTCAGTGCTTTCCCTGCAGTCAGACTCCAGCTAGTGGTGGTTACTGCTGTTCCATAATGCATAAAGAAATACACAGATTGAATGGAGAAGAGTAGTACAAAGCTGAGAAACCTGCTAGAGCCTAGTCTTTGGCCAGTGAGTTCACCCTTTGCATAGAAACCTTGGCCTATAGTAGTGAAGTCTGCAAAATTCCTTCTTCCGTATGTGCTCACAGAACTTAGGCCTCAGTTAGCAGTCTACAGCTTTACCAGTTCAACACTCCTAGTGTCTCACCAGCCTTTACTTTTTTCTACAATCTGAGCAGAAAGCTTGAATTTCTGTGCTCACAGTCCATTGTGTCCAGCTCACCTGGCTACAGCTTCTATGCTAAGTCTTCTCATCTGCAGAAGAGATGAACAAGACCTTGGTGAGGTACTGTGATGGATCACTAATTCAGTCTATTAGGACCTTGTTTCATATATAAGAAAGAAAAAAAAATCTTCATTTCAATACAATTTTTAATTCATAGATCTAAACCCGTAAGAGGCAGGTGCAGCCCTCTGTCATGCCAGAAAATTGCTGGCTGATTCTTTATTTACATATGTCTACTACTTGCATGATAAATCTGGATGGAGTACATTCCACTGAACATTTCTTATGACTTCAGGACCTGCTTTACCTGTGTGAAAAGTTATTTTTCTCCTTAGAAAACTACTGTCATATTCTTGTCCCACGAAGCGTCAAACCACACAGTTCCATGTCCTTGTCTTGAGTCCCATTGAAGCCTACTTGTAGATCCTCAGCTAAGGTGAACCAGCACATATTTATTTAAGCCCTTAGTTTATTTGTGTATTTGGGTTTATTGATAGTAAAACAATGTAGACAAGTCTGTTTAAAGAATTCCCTTTCTGGAATGTTATGAATTGAAGTGTTAAATATTCTTGGCATTCATCTAGTCAATAGATTTAATTGGATTTTATTATTAAATTATCACACAGATCTATTAAATGATCACAAATGCATATGAATATATTCTTGTATCTACAAATAAAAGTATTCTCCACTATAGGAGGTAAGAAAATACACACTTAGTTATAAGCACTACATACAACAGAAGTTGTACCCTAAACAATTTGATCCATTTTTATACTACCATGTAGGAAAATGAAGTCTTCAGCAAATCTTTTTTGTATTATAAGAGTTATTCCTATGTAGAATTATTCCCCAAATCTCCCTGCTAAGTGCTAACATTGTTCCTGGTAGAATCCACTCTATATACTTGAGTGCTAAAATTTACAGTGCATTTTCTCATTTGTTTATAAGCCATCCTCAAATAAGCAATTAACTAAAATAGTTGCTTTTGTAAATGGAGTGTAACAATAGTTAATAATTTATATTTTTTCTGATTCCAGTGTGCAAGAATGTGAAAATGAATGACTAATTTGTTGTTGATATGGGAAGGAATTTTAATCTTTTATGAGAACATCTTGGCTGTTGGTATGCTTATCTCTGAGAAAGAGAGTTGGAATTCTTCAGTGGGCAGTCTGTGAATATTATTGAGGCAGTGTTGAAAATAAAAATAATTGAGCAAGGATCTAGTAACAATTTCCTCTTCTGTATCCAAGATCCTTATCCAGAACTCTCTGAGGAAATTGTTAGCCCATGTGAAAGGGTATTATTTCAGACCTAAACCTTTCATTTATTAATTTAACATTAATTGCTTCTCTTATAGGACACTAAAGTCTGTTGTTACAAATAAGCTAAAAGAGCAATTTGGCTCATTTTTAATTAGCATTCTCAAAAAAGGTGGCTTAATGACCAATATGAGGGTCATTGCTACTTTAATTAGGATTTCATCAGAGACTGATTGTCTTTTTGTTTTCTGGGGCCGTTTCCCTGTGTCTGCTCTTAAGTTCATGCTTCCATTTCAAGTTCACCAGTGTGATTGAAAATCAGACCTGGTAACTGCAGTGACAAATCAGTGTTCTGCCCTTACCACCAGCACTGCCTGGTGCAAAGCCCTAAGTATATTTTTATGCAGCCTCCTTTTTAATCAGTGTAGCTGGTAGGCAGAATAAAGAATCAAGCCCTGGTCAGCTCCAGCAATTTCACCTCTGTTTGTCAGATAGGTAGTCCAGAAACACTCTTCCACATGTGTACTTCCAACGGATAATTAAAAGTAATTGATACTGGATCTACTACCTATCTCACTCAGTGAATCACAGCATTTAGAGGGTAATGAATTTAAAGCTCGGCCCCTCAAAGTCGTTTGGTACTGCTGTTGATGATATAGTGGTCAGTAAAGAAATGCAGGTAATAGTAAAGAAATCTTCCTAGCAAAACCTAAGAACAATGATGTGACTTGCCCCTTATACACATGCAAGCTCACCCATATTATCTACATCATTTTCACACTGCTGCTTTTATGATCTTCTCCTGTACAAGCCACTCTTTTGTTCAGACAAGAACTGAAATGACTACATGTGCTGCTAAGCCCTTAGTCTAAGAAAAGTGGTCATTATTGTGTTTGGTGGACCTTAAGACCTGTTTCTCAGCATCTTTCTTTGGTCTGTGCTCTAGCTGCTGTCTCTCTGTTCTTTTCTTCCACCTCACTGATTACCACGTTCTCAAAGCACTCATTTTATCTTACAATTTTTGCCTCAAGAAGAGGATACCTTTCTCTGTGCTTACAGAGACATACATAACACCTACGATTGTACAACTTCTGTGCACTCAAACCTTCTTAATGATGTTGTAGTATGAATAAGTGATGAGTGCTATTTTAGCTAGCCACTGCACTAACTGCACTAACTCCAGTAGCTGAGGCAAATTTCCATTCTTTACATGTCTTTGCATCCCTCATATAGGGACAAAAGCCAGACTTTGTAGATCCCCAGATATAGTGACTCATGAAAAGTAATTCCTTGGTCCTTCTCATTACAGCTGTGTTTTGTTGGAGGTGCAGCAAGAGCAGGAATAGAGGAGTGTGATGGACCCACTGCTGGCCAAGGCCAAGCCAATCAGAGGAGGCTGTAATGCCTCTGTGATACCATACTTAAGAAGCAAAAAAGAAGTTACTGTGCAGATGTAATTGGCCTCAGAGAAGAAGAGAGAATATGTAAGCCTTGCAGACACCAAGGTTGGTGAAGGAGGGACAGATGTTGCTCCAGGCACCAGAACATAGGTTCCCCTGCAGCTCCTGGTGCAGACCATGGTGAGGTGGCCATGCCCCTGCAGCCCATGGAGGTCCCTGGGGATGCAGAGATCACCTGCAGCCCCTGGAGGAGACCCAGGCCAGAGCAGATGAATGCCCAAAAGAAGGCTGTGACCCTGTGGGAAGCCCATGCTAGAACAGGCTTCTAGCAGGACCTGTGGTTAGAGGAGCCCATGCAGCAGCAGGTTTGCTGTAGGAGCTGTGACCCTGTGGGCCATGAACACTGGAGCAGGCAGTTCTTGAAGGACTGGATCCTCATGAAGACCTGCAACCCATGGGAATGAGTCACACTGGAGAAGTTTGTGGAGAACTGTCTCCTGTGGAGAGACCCCATGCTGGAGAAGGACTCCTCTCCCTGAGAAGCATCAGAAACAATCTGTGATGAACTGATCGTAACCCCCATTGTCCATCTCCCAGCACCACTGGAGGAGAAGAGGTAGATCCCACTGGAGGCAGGAAGGGGTAGGGGAAAGGTGTTTTTAACATTTACTTTACTTCTCATTATTCTGCTGTGATTTTGATTGGTAATAAATTCAGTTAATTTCCCCAAGTCGAGCCTGTTTTGCCTATGACAGTAATCTGTTTGTGATCTCTCTCAGTTCTTATCTCATGAGCCTTTTGTTATATTTTCTCTCACCTTTCTGGTTGTGGAGAGGAGTGATAGAGTGGCACTTGACATCCAGCCAGGGTCAATCTGTCATGCATGATCTTGTCTCTATGGTTGACTTGGTTTTCTCTTTGGAAAACAATACAACTTGAAATTAAAACCATTTTAGTAAGAAAACGATCAAATTTTAACATTTGCAGTGGTATGGATTTTTGTTCTTCCCTTTCTTGTTTTTTGGAGGAAAGTCTGTTAGTCATTTCTTCTTGCAGTCTAATATGACTACTTCTATACTTGTTTGGCTTTAAATTTAGTTTTTCCCTTTACTTATTTCATAGAATTTCGCCTCTTTTACAGAAATGTCGAAAAATGTTTTGTATTTTTTCAAACAACGCTATTTCAATTATGTTAGATTGTAGTGGAAGTGGGAATGAAAATGTCCCATTATATTTCTAGTTGATGCTCTTCATACCAAAATTGTTGCATATAGCTATTCTCAAGTGCCTTGAGTAATAACATTGTAAGTGGTTCTCCCACTCTTCTATGAAGGGTAGCATTTACATTCCTGTAGACTTTTCACTAAACACTTTTCTTGATATGTCACATTAATTTAGATGCACTTCTGAGAAGTCATCTACCTTTGTGCTTACAATAGGCAACTTTCTCTCATTTTAAGAAGTTTTATTCCAATAATTTTCTAGATTGGTGTAAAAAAAAAAAGCCCTGAGCAGTCTAGTTGTTCTTTCTTTTTGCATGCACCAGAAAATGGCATCAGAGCATGTACAGTGTACATGCTTTTTATGCTTTTAAACTAACATACAAGTAAGTATATGAACATTGTTGCTGCCGTGTTGATTTTACACTGCAGAGGAGATGCTATTATTGGCTTCAGACTCAAATGTCATCTGGATTTGGAGTCTTCCAGATTATGATTTCATCTCTGTAAATTCTAGTTTTCATAAGTCTGTTTATATGCACTGTAAACTGAAATATTCAGTCTGAAATAGTTTCAGACATAAAATGCTAATCAAAACATTTTATAGTTGAGTTAAGCCTGCTTCTACTCTTTTAAAAATCCTGCTAGTGAAATCACATCATTGTATTTTAGATTAGATGCCTAACATTTCCTTGTTTGTGCACTTTCTTTATCCAGGCAAACCACCCTATTCAGTTGAGCAGGGCTTAGGACTCCAAAAGGGATACTATTTTTGGAAAAAAACCCAAATAAAATAATGCCATTTTTATTCTTTCCAATACGGGCTTATCATTGGGGAATTTGTTAGTTTAAATCAGTTGCTCCCTTTAATTTGCTAATTACCTTTAAAGATCATGCAATTCCTTCAAATTCCAGGGTAAATGCCATTTTAAGATGGGGGTTGGCGATTTTTTGTATGTCTCAGTGAGCAAAATAGGTGACAGGAAGCAGTTCTGCCTGCTTAGACATTCATCCAAGTCCTGCTATAAGGACTGGAAGGACATCCATTGACTTCACTGGGAACTGGATGAGTCTCTAAGCGTCAATAAAATCAAAGAATTCTCACAGTGAATCGGCCTATCTGGCACGCATTAAAATAAACGATTGTAAATTTTGAAAATGACTCTTCTTGCAGCATAGGCCAATTGGTCAGCTGCAAATTTGGCACAGCTGTGCAGCATGTGTCCTGGGCAGTCCACAGGAACATGATGTTCTTTTTCACTCCTGAGAGCTTTGGAGAATGAAAGAAAGGACTCAACCCATTGCTGAAGACTAAATGCTGAAATAATGGAGCTAAATAAAGAAATCAACAAATGGATTACAAAGGTAACATTTCCTTTGGAAGAAAATAAATTAACAAAACTCGCAAAAGATTAAACATTTTTAAGACAAGTGTACTGCTTAATTGGGTGTTCTGGAAAGAAAAGAACAAAATTCAGAGAATTCTCTGGCAGAAGCTGATGGAATTTGACCTTTATATCAATGCACTGTAGAAATCAGACAGAATCCCTTGAAAAAAAAATACTAAGCATGTAATTTTCATCCTTTAACCATCTGTGAGGGGAGTGAAACTCATCCAAAGAGAGGAGACGCTACTGAGCCCTAGGCATCCACACTGCTGTGAAGAAATGCTGCTGCTCTATCTTCAAATAGAAGGATGATTTTGCAGCACAGACTCCTAGATGATGCCTTTAAAGCCTAGTGCAGTGGGTATGAACTCTAGAAAGAACAGGTAGATAGAATGTCAACTGCACATAAAGACAAAAGAGCAAAAAATTACAGTCAAATATTGCGGTGCATGTAATGTGCAAATAAAGCACAGCACATGCACACTTAGGCTTGAAAGCAGCCACTGAAAAACTGGTTTTGATTGCCCTGATTTCCCACAAAGGAAGCTTCTCATGCTTGGAAAGCTGGACCAATGTCATTAATGGAAAAGGAGCTTCACCACAATAAAAGAAATGTGAGGTTCAGTATCTGTACCATGCTGTTAAACACTAATCCCAAGAGACCTTAAGTCTGGCATTCTTACAGCTCAGCATTTTGCAATTACATAGCAAAAGATGATTTAGACTTCCTTATTTCATGTCTTTGGGGGTAGTCTGTGCTGGTAAAACAAGATATCACAGAATATATGATGAGTAACTAAATATCCCTGTGACCTAGATAGCTGCTTCTCTCCAAGAAAAGTGAGTTCTTGAAGAATATCTGCAGTTGTTAAAAGGACTTGACAATTTGTAATTTATTAAAAAAAAAAATGTTTAAAAAGTCACTTTTAAAAAATGCAATTTTAAATTAGTATTTTAATTTCGGAGGCTTTAGAACTCCAAAGTTTCATCTGTGTTTTGTTTTGGTTTTTACTTCCAGCTGTTGCATATGATCTGGAGTTGTCCTCCTCTCCTTCCCTGCTGGCTCTGAATGATTTGTGACTGCATTCCACAAGGACCCAGTGTGACAAGAGCAGAAGAATACATTAAAAGACCTTTTTTGTGGTAATTTTAAAATGCTTTTTTCCTTATTCAACTTTTTTTTTTTTTTTTTTTTCAGTGAAAATATCTGGTCACTGGTAGTTTAATTTGACTCATTGATGCTGATGGTCCACATCCACCTCTGTTTCTATGGAAATGGATACCACCCAGAAGAGAAGGGAAGGATTTTACACATATACTCCATAGAAGCTGTCACCTATTGGGTGTTCTTTATTACTAAAATCTGACTTAGAAAGGTTTCTGGTAGCAAAGCAAAAACACTGCTAAATAATTTCTAGTACTGCTGGTTGAAGACCAAATATACAAAAACACATTTTCAAGTATATACAGAAGAAAATCCCAGGTCCACTGACTTCTTGATCCTGATTTGTTATTGTCTTGCATCAAATGCATTAATTCACTAGATCAGAAAGAGTGTATCAAATGCTATATGGGTGAATAAAGCATTACCAAAAGGGGACAAGATTGTTTCATTGTTCTTGTAAAGAACCAGAGAAGGTGAGAAGAAAAGAAGGGATCAAAACTGGCAAATTTCAAGTATCTGCTCTTAAAGGGAGCATAGATATTGTTCTCCCAAGAGAACACTGGCTCTCCATAAAGGTTTTGCAGGCAAGGTCTAATGCAACTTTCTCTCTGAAAGCTATCACTCTGCAAGAACATCTCCTTAGGCTGAATAGGCTGGTGTTGCTGTTGAGGATTTTTTTCCAATTTATGAATAAAATCCTAATTGGTTCAATAGATAGCAGTATTAAGAGCTGAGAGCAAAATTGTTTCTAAATATATAGGGAAAACTTAAAAGCCTTTTCTTTTTTCTAGCAAAATACTGAAAGACTTCATTGAAAATATCCTATCCAATCTGTATATACATGTGCACACACGATCTTGGTCTCATATAAAACAGTGAGGTAGGGTAACATGGGATGAGTATTTACACAGGGTAATATAATTAATACAAGTCACTTCCACTTTTTTAATTAACTTCTCTGGCACAATGTGTGAAGGCAGAACATATGTCCTGGCATGTATGCTATTTCAGCAGATTTTGGAATATTGCCACGTGCTTGTTTTCATGACTCTTTTATGGGTTCTCCCATTGGCTGTCACCTGGTTTTAGGTTATTTGAGTCA
>VZUA01031358.1:0-22017 GCA_013401035.1 Horornis vulcanius
TCAAGCAAACGTGAAAATAAATTCAGTAAGTAGGCCTTGATCCTCATTTTGCACAGAAGTCATGTATATACCTTGAGGATTAAAAGGTCAATCTAAAAGATCACTTGTTATATCAAATTCCACTAATTTGAGGGCAAAAGGCCTGCACTCATGGTTGCAGCTGTTTTCTTCAGGGCTGAGTTTTTACCAAATCCGATCACTCTACAGAGCCTGCACAGTTCTGGATGGAGTCCTGCAAAGTTTCTGTGCCTGCTGACAAATAGGAAGAGTAACTTTGTTACCACTGAGGGACTGCACCTTGGAAAGCCAAGCCACTGCAGGTGGTTATGAGTCCTTTCTTTTCTGAAAAGCAGTGCTTTTTAAATCCATGTAATGCTGGAGGAGTTAGCATGCAGCAAGGTGTTCTCTGCTGCTGCCTTCATCTCTCTGTAGGTTCTGCCCCAGGTGTTTGGAAGCACATCAGTCAGAGGTGAATATATACAAGGAATACGTGCATCCATCTACCCCTGACAAAGGGATAACGTGTCTGGTTTATGTGGTGAGAGGAGAACTGACCTCCTATCAGCTGCAGTCTTGCTGTGTTGACCACTTATACTTTTGATAGTGATACAAGAGGAAAGCAAGAATACAATTTTGTTGTTTGTTAGGGCTTTATAAAATAACTTTCTGGCTGTGTTTCTCTTCTACACCAGTGAATCTGGCAAGGCAAAAAATAACCACATTATTGTCTCACAGCACGCCCCAAAAATAGGTAAAACCTGCTCACAAGCTATGGGGTAGACAGGGTGCAGGGTACTGATAGAGACAAAGGGTGGAAGTGTCAATAGCCATCCTGCCTCCCAGCTCCACTCAGAGTTCTTCACTGTAAAAAGGTCTCTGCTTCTTTTCTCCTCAATGTCTCTGAATCTGGCACGTTTCAGCAATCCATTATTTTCCTTTCTTTTAATACCAGCTTCCCACTCCTGAGCCTCAATCTGAACACTACCCACAAAAATTGATGAAGGAGCCAAGTCCAGCGTGGCATTTACAGAACAGAGATGCCACGTCATGATTTCATTGTGACCTTTATAGTGACCAAAGCCTGAAAACCCTCATCCTTATTTTGAAATGCCCTCAGACCTTCCCTGGGTAACAGCTTCTGACATTGCAGCCAGGAGCTCTCCACATCACATTTCAGAACATGCTTTCTAATAAAGGTCAATCACTTTTCTCTTCTTATTCCAGTTTCAGGCAGAGAGGACAGTGGTGCTCACACCTCAGTGGGATTCCCAGCCTGAAAAGATTGAACTCCTCCTGGGACATGAGCATCTGCACGGCACTGGGCTTGCCAGAGGAAACTCAGTGACTTCTCCCTCCTTTCCTGCCCTTTAGATGAAGCAGCAACAATGTTTTCACCCTCCTCTGTAGTCATCTCAGACTGGGAGTGCCATCCTGATAGGAAACCCATCTCCCATGAGCTGGTAATGGTGTCCTGGTTGCAGCAATCCTAAGTGATAATATGATTAAAGATCGTGACAATGCACATACATGCAAGGGCTGGTTCTGCAGGCTTGATAATCTTTTACTGTGCTGTATTCTTGCGTATTCTCCATAGGTTGTTTCTAAGGCAGGNGCAGGGTCACCAGATTAGCAACCAAATCTAAAACTGACTTCAAAGTACAGTCTCCGATAGCACAATACACATCTTTCAAATTTACAAGCATGAGCAGATATCTGAGAAAAACATGAAATCATCATTTATCCAAAGACAGCCTGACTTTCACGAACCATGTGTACAAATAAAATGTGCATACCTTCCACAAGCAAAAGCCGTAGCTAGGTCTCAAAGGTAACTCAAATCTGACTAGATTAATTTAACATCTGTTAGCTGCATTTCTAAATCAAAGTATCATTAGTGTAATATACATACCAGCTGTAAAGTTTTTATTTCTGGAGTGAAAAACTAATGTAAGAGCTAGAGAGAGAAAAACAACAAAAAAATGGTTGGTTGTTCCACTTGGGCTGTCCAAGGATTTACAGAGTTTAGGGAGAAAAAAATCAGCATTGTATTTTATTTTTAGTCAGAGATGCACTGGGTCTGGATTGAGTACCTTTTGATACCAGCATTCCACTCTGAATTTTTGAATGTCTAGTTCACCTTGATTTATGTAATAAATCATAATTTTCTCCATATAGTTCCTGGGATTGATAGTGGGGCAGTGGCTGACTTGAGTCATTTCTCTAAGAGCAAATCAAAGTTGCTAAAATGTCTTAGGATCTTTAACTATGTATAGGCAAACAGCACTTTACAAAATTGAGAGAAATCCTAAGATTTAGCCCAAAAGAACTGAATAATCAGGTAAACAGGAGCAAGAATTTAGTATAATTATGTTAAAAGTAGTCAATGACGAGCTGGCCAATTAGAAAAACAAAGTTTGAAAAAGAAATAGGGTCTGAAGGACTGATAGAAAGAGAGCAGGCAAGGACAGTGTGTGCTTGTGAAGAGGAACATTGACCCAATCAAGGGGTTTGAAGGTGGGGGAAAGAAAAGAGGAATAAAACTCATACTGGTGCAATGGGAAACCAAACAACCCACCAGGGATTTCAACCACTCTCTGATCTGTTTTTTGGTATCTGAAGAAAATGGATATGGCCTTTACCACCTTCTTCCAAGGTGTGGTTTAACAAACAAGTGAACTGATGAAACACCTTACAGCTGCAAGGGGGAAGGTCTCTCTTCCTTCTGCCCTCTCCTGGTGTCCTCTCCTCACCCTTGTGCCTGCTCTGGTGTCCCCTGGCTCCCAGCTGAGGCCACACAAGTCCCTAATCTACAGGCTACTAGCCAGTTGTGGGGGTTGAAAAAGGCCAAGAACACTAAAGCTTAAAGAAGGTAAATGTGGAGCCTGTGCCTGAAAGAAGAGGTAGGAGGAGGGAATGTGGTTTTCCATTTTCAGCAGTTCTACATTGATATTACCCCAAAAGACTCCTCTGCTGCCAGGACACTGTAAACTGCAGCTGTGTGACACTTGTGACACCTGCCTTGAGGATTTCTTCCTGACTCAGTTTCCAGTCTGAACACTGGCCTATGGCATTGCCCTTGATAAGANTCTCCACTTTGTGCTGTAATTAGTATTTTACTGGGTCAAAAAAAAAAGGGAGGCTTGGGTTTGTTTTTACTTACAGCTCGTGCTGGAGCACAGTCACAGGTAATAGCTAATCTAACTGTAAAATCTGAGTGCAGAGACAGTTCTTGTAATTGCACCCCGAGTAATTAGGTGATGTCAGCACATTCACACCCTCGGTTTGTCTAACCTCACTTACCCTGTGATAACATAACAGTGCCTTGCCTTCCCCATTTGCAGGGCCACAGGTACCTCTCTCTGTGTGGGGCATCTGAGGCTTTCTGTGTATGTCTGCATGCCATGACAAACCTGGTGACACGTGGGACAGTGACAGGGCACTTCACCTTCTGCACAGCTCCGAAAGGCAAACTCCCAGAATGTAAACATGAATGAGATCTACAGGGCAGGTATATTGACAAGATCTTTTTTCTTTCCAGATTAAATAGAAATAAATTGGAGATATACTGAGATATCAGAAACATTGGAAAATCCCAGCCTGAACATTAAACAAACATTTGTAATGCTGAACTCCGGGATAAACAGCAAATATTTTGTTCTCTAACAAATATTTGCAGAGTTGCACACAGATGAATTAGGTAATCAGGGCAACTGCTGTCAGGTAGCAACTCAAAATGGGTGCAAAACCCTATATCTCTAATTAATCACTCTTGTATGATGCTTCTTGTTCTTGGGGGCTCCTGGAATGGCATCAGTGATCTGCCTGTCCTGTTGTCAGCATTTCCCAGTGGCTAGGGAATTTTTGGAGTCTCCAGCTGTGGCTGTAGAAAGGGCAAATCCAGACAACCAGTGTGTGTGCACCCTGAGAGGCAGTCACCTGGCAGGAGACCAGCTTTGGTGTATGTGCTGCTCTACATTCAAACCTTATGGATTTTGTCTGCCAGTTTCTAGAGCTAAATGTACCTCAAGACATAAACAGGAGGTAAAAAGGGAGGAAGGGAGAGAATTATATTAAGATATGCAAAAGATAGTAACAACTTTTTTTAAATGGGAAAAGACCTGTGAAATATTTCAGTTAAAAACTAAATATCTGGTAACACTAGTACACAGAAAAGCAGGCTTCACAGGCTACTCGTGAGAGAAGTTCTTGTTCTTGCCTCTTTTAAACCATATATCCAGATTTTTCTTCTGGCTCTTGCTGCATTTGGAGTAAATAAAATGACATGAGAAAAGACAGTTTCTTCACATTTTTGGTTTTTTTAACTGGAAAGATATCAGCTCAGGAATTATTATGAGAAAAGAACTGTTTGGAAAATATGCTGAATATTGCAAATGTATAGCTTAGAAAACATGCTGGTTTTTCATCTAGTTCTGAACACAATTTCTATTTCTTGCAGGTTCAGCATCAAATCGTTTCCACAAGGTCATGGGGTTTTCAGAAACAAATGGAGCATTTCAGGCTTGATTTCACTAAAGAGAGATGGGTCTTGCTGCACAAGGATCTGTCATGTGCAATTTTGTTTACTTGGGACTGTTTGCTAACCTCCAGCTTTAATGAGTCATGGTATTTTTACTACCATGCTGTCCATTCCATAGGCTTTAACACACTCCTCCACTTAATTATTAACGAAGTCCAAAGGTATCCACCCCTCTCCCACACAGATCTTCCAGCTAAACACAGCTTTGAAACCTCTTCTTATTTAAAATTGTTCTTTACTGTTTGGATAAATACAGTGTTAGCAGTTGATGCTTTCGTGTTGCTGCAATGACGTCCTTCCCCACGACGGCTCCTGCTGCTGCTTACATTCCCTGTGTCCAAACAACCCAGATTTGCCCGCACTCCAACAAATATCCTCTGGCTTTGCTCCTCATGATCCAGCTGAAAATCACCTCCTTGCTCAGGGTTCCCTGTAGCCACTGAAAGAAGCCCTTCCCTCTATTTCCTTATCCCTCAGATTCCCTGCCACAGTCACCTTTTCCATGTCCTTGGTCAAGCTGGATTTGATGCCAGGCTTATTTCCAGGGTAGTGCAGATGGCAGGAATTCAGCCACTGCTCCTCCCAGATGTGAGGCACATGCCATGAATTACATCATGAAATTATTTTTATTTTCGCTGCTATTTTCTATTATTTTTCAGTGGAACATGTTTTCGGATCTGGTTCACAGCATAGCCCTGCAAAGAGCTGGAACTGGGAAGATTGAGGAGTGGTGCAGCATGGCATGAGGACAAATAAGGTGGTACTGGATCTTGGGATGTTTCTGAGGCCACAGGATCAGAAAACTGTGGCCTTTCTGCTGCTGGCCTGGGGTGAGCCTCAATTTCTAGCCAATAATGAGCTTGTTAATCTGTCCTATAACAATGTGTTCTCAAGTCTTGTCTGACCTCCCTCTTCTATGTTTTTTAGCATCTTGCTTACAAATTATTTTATCAAACTCTTTAAACAATTTTAGAAGTACAGTTTTGATTTAAAAAAACCTGTCTAGGACTTAGTTATGAGCAGCTCCAGTTCACTCAGTAAAGCTGGACAGTGTGAAGAGCTGTGAGAAGTACTTGAACAAGAACATGCACAGTCAAAGTTTAAAGGAAAAACTGGTACCTACAAAGCATCAACCCCGTTATATGTGCTTTCGTTTTGAAGTCTGAATAGTAGATGTGCAATGATTGAGCAGAGAGCCCCAAAATGAACGGTGTGATTGTTCAACCTGAGGCAGCTGTGGCTGAGGCTCAGTGTATCAGTTGTGAGTGCTGGAAAAGGCTGGGTGTGTATCACAGCGGGTGTTAGTCACGGCCTGGAAACAGGGTAGGAAAACAATTTAAGCTGAATTGTTACTCAGCTAATTGCTTTGACTAAGTCTCACATTTACACACCCAAAGCACCCAAACTCAACATTTTTACTTGACAGCATGGTAGAAATACCTGCCCTTCCTCTGGGGGAGATAAGTACAAGCAGTACAAGGGAAAGAAAGTGCTTGCATTAAGGATCCTGGAGAACTGCAAATCTGTGATTAGATGAGCTCTGGGAAATGCACTGGTGTGGACACACAGCACCACCACCATCCAGCAAATATCCTACTGTGTGCCACATGCTGCCAGCTCTGGAAACAGCAGCAAGCTGTACTTCCCCTTTAATTGCCTCAGCTAAAACCAAACAAACCCAAATCGGCTTAGCTTTGAGCCCCCTTTCAGGAGCCACCGGACTTTGCACCAAAACAAGCACACATGCACAATTGGCACTGCATCTCCTCTGGTGCTCTGGCAGCAGTACAATGTGTGTACAACCACTGCATCTCCTCGGGTGCTCTGGCAGCAGTACAGCCTGTACAACCACTGCATCTCCTTGGGTGCTCTGGCAGCAGTACAACCTGTACAACCACTGCATTTCTCTGCTAAAGAGGAGTGCTTACACCTCTGGTGCATGAGGTGTACAGGGTATGGAGGCAAACAGAAGCTGCAACTTCAGTTTTAATTTCTGCACTTGGACTACTTATGTACAAAGCAAAAATGTTAAGGCAAGCTGACATTTTCACAGCAATTTCTTCTTGAAATCTGCATAAAACACGAGTGAAGGCCCAGAAACTTCTGCAACTTACATGAAGGCTACAACTAAAGCTAGACAAGGATAGATAAGCATTGATTCTGGGAGAATTCACCAGTGACAGCATAAGCTGATCGAGGCATGCAAGGAAATAAATACACATTGCAGAGGTGGACACATTTTAAAGAAAACCAAGTAGAAATTGCTAATAATTGTATTAAGAAACACAACCCACCAAACATTCTGTCTTGCTTCTTTGTTGTGCTGTGTCACGCTCACGTACAGGCTGTGCAGGGAAAGGGCAAGTTTCCTGCAGGATTGGTAAAGGACAGTGGAGAGCGAGCGGAAGTTTCAGGAAAGAAGAGTTGGGAATTGGAAGCAGACGTCAAAGGGGATACAGAGTTGACGTAAATAGAAAAGAGATTTGAGAGGGGACAGTGAAAGTTAGCTTTAGCTGGAGAGGGGAGAACGAGGGCCAAAAGATATGTCGCAATAGTCACTCATGAGTAAGATTTGAATCACAGTTATGGCAAGGACAACAGGGACAGATTTTAAGTATCTCACCCAAGAAGAGAACCTCAGTGACACAGATAAACTGGGATCAACTGGGAAAATGAGACTGGGGAAAAGGGGGCAATGAAGGCTTCGCTGTGCCAACAAAACAAAAGTAGGAACAAAAGGGAAACCTGGATCAGAAAGAAACTCTTTATTTGAAACAGGAAACATTCGAATAGTATTCAGTTCAAAGGACTGGAAATACAGGGATCTATAAATTAAAATGCTTAAGCAATTAAATTAAGAGTACATTTATTTCCAAGGATAATAGGGAAAAAATCTGCCAAGAAAAGGAGGAAATTCGTTCCCTCAGTCACACTATGGCAAGTACCACATTCTTCAAAGAAGGAGCAATCCACCCCAGTAAGAGAATAGCAAAACTTCTCCCCAGTTCAAGATACCAAGGAGTGATTTGTTTTCTGAAAATGTATATGCTTATTTTATTAAGCTTAACTGATTTTTAGCAGTTCTCGGAGATCAAAAACAAAACCCACAAATAAACCTGCTAAATCCAGCTGAATCTGGTAATGCAGTGTCCAGCACAAAAATGTATAGAAAAGGAATCTTATACTGGAGAAAGAAATTATTCAGATGAGAAGGAAGGGCAAATCTGGTAAAGAATAGCCACAATTGTGTTCTAATAGTAATTGCTTATTCCCATAAGGTGTTTTCAAGTCAGTGATTTCCCCTCTGCTTCCTCCCTATCCTGCAGAAAGCTTCAGCTTGGGCTACCCCTCAGAATAGAGGTTTGGGACAGCCTGCTTTACTGTAAGAAAGGTGCTTGCTCACTGCTAATATTTTTCTTTAAAGAACTTTTTTATTGAAACAAAGAAATGAAACACGCTGGCTGTAATACTGATGAAGGGGTAAACACTAAAAAAAAATAGTTCACCAGTTCTCAGGCTGGCTGGCATCATGTAGTGAAAACCCATAATGATGATGACATTACCAGCATAAAGAGCAATGAGAGGAATTCTAACCATTTTGGCTTAAGAAGGGTTAATAAGTTTAAAGCACCATGATCTTACATGCAACTGTTCTGAAGTATTTTTGACACAGGAAGAGATGTATGGACACCTGCAATGTTTGATCTTGATGCTCTGACAAGTAATGAATTGTTTCAGTAAGTGAAGAGTAATGAGCAAAGTAACTTTCAAAGATGAAAAGAAATTATCTGAATGACCAAGGCCATACCTTATATAGAGATGGGGTGGCATGGTAAACTTCTTTTAACAGAAATTAAATGTGAATAACAGCTTCATTGCTTATTTTGTTGGAAAATAAAATCTCATTGTAGATTTTATAAAAAAATTGATGTCTAAATTGCTTTGTGGAACATTAGGCTTGTGTAAACCTGTAAGTTGCATCCTGCTTCCATCTAAAACCTGTCATAGTAAAATGAGGCAGATGAGTCTCATGTGACTTATCTAAATGTTTTCATTTATCACCTTTAGCCTTAGAGCTTTGATCTAATCCAGGAGAGAGACATGCATCTAAAAACAACCAGCCCTCAAATCCAGCCTGACCTAAAACCAACAGCAAAGCAAAGCAGCACAGATATTTCTGTACCCAGACTGCTGTGCTGAGAGAGAGCTTCATAACAAAAGTTCAGGGTGAATGCATCTCACTGGTCTCCTCTGCTTCACTAGTTTTCTTGGCTGTTGTTTGGCTTTTTTTAAGGGGTTTGATTTAAAGAGAGAGAAGTGTGATTTAACAATAATTAGCTTACTGTGTATATTAAATAAATCAGATTTAATCCTCTCCTGTTCATTATCACATGGGAATTTTGGCTTTGACATATTTTGACCAGGCACAAAGGGGCAGGATCCAGCATGCAGAGAGTTATAAGAAAAAGATTTAAATTACACTCTGAGAGTTTTCTAGACTTCTGCTAGTGACCTCTGCTCATAAAACTTGTTGCTTTGTGATTGTCTAGCCTCTTCCATTCTTTTAATAAGAATGATTCAAAGATTAATTCAATGAATTTTCCATTAGTGCATGTTAGTTCTGTAAGGCTTCAGTAGGCACTCAAAGAGAAACAGAACCCTATGTATGCTATTTCAGCTGATAAAGTGCTGGCTACGATACCGGGTCTCTGCAGTTTCCACTACAAATAAATACTCAAATGGGAAGGCTCTACAGCTCTATCGACTTTGCAGTGGAAGTATTTCACGATGACCCAGCAAAAAACAAGGCCCATTGTCTGTTAAAATCTCTATCATCAAATCAGCAAGAGAAACCACAGCAAATATTTGAGCGCAGGGCCAGCCCACTTCCTGCATTCTACCCCTAGTTGGAGGAGGCTGCGAAGGCACTGCCAATTTTTCCTGGTATGGTCTGTCCTTACAGACTTCTGAATGAGTCTGTGCTGACTTGGAGCTACTCATCTGCTCCCACAGAATTGTTATGAGAGGCTCCATATCTGGCCTTTAAATAAATGAAAAGGCATTTCTCTTTTGCAAATGAAAATGTTTTGTGATAGAAATGCTGTGCAGGTCCCTGGCAAAGCCAGCTGGCTACTGGAAAGATGGAAAATCAACACCTGCACAAATCTGGCTGCTTCTTCCACAACTGTTGAGCTGTTAGGCAATTGTAATAAGGTTATTGCATATTAATAGAATATAACACTCATTGAAGGTTATTCCAGCTAAAAATCTAGTAAATAATCTAACTCCCGATTTCTAAAAGCTTGCACATTTATATAGCTAATGGGCTTTTATGATATTTAGTATGTGATTAAGATTTGAACTGTGATACAAATTTACACAATCCAGTCAGTAATCTACACTTTAAAAGCTCTTTCAGTACAAAAGGAATTAGTACAATCCCCTGTGCAAATATTTTACATGTGGAATAGATTTTCCTCCTTTACCACTTTTTGAAACACCCCTCATTTTCGTGGACAAAATGTTTCCAAGTTCTTCAGAAGAATCACTTCCAGAACAGGGGTTAAGAAAGCTCTCTTCCATGCCTGGAGTAACACAGCTCTCCTTGCTGCAGATGGAGATTGCTACATGTTTGGTGTGGGCTGAGAAGCCCACAGCTCATAAACAGGAAACAACCCACAACTCATTTTGTATTCCAATAAATATTTTGTGTTTTTACTGCCTTTGGGACAGCGCTTGTGCGTGAGTCAGGACAAGATGAGGTGTGGATGAAAAGCTGAGTCAGCCTGGCATGCCTCTCACTGGCAGCAGTGCCAAATCCCTCAAAACGTGCATATTCCCCAGGCAAAAGCCTTCATCCATTCCAACATCCTACTCTAGAAAATTGTACTGCAGCGCTTGCACCATGTCACCTCACCTGTGGGGAAATATATAGGTGTTAATACTGGGAATTAACCTGCTAAATCAACTGATTCTTGTGGTATTGGGTGTTGGCTCAGCTTGGGACAGACCTTGGAGGAGCTCTAGTGGTTGAGAAGTCAAACTGTGACCAGAACCAGTTTGAAACAGTCTGAAAAGGCTTTAAATCAATATAAGGCCTTTAATTAGCGCCTATTTTCCATGGTCAATATTGCCTTTTGCTGGCTGGTCCTGAGCCATGCCTTTGGAGGCTTTTCAGTCTCTGCTGCTACTGTTGTTTGTTCACTGAGTGCTCTGGTGCCCAGGGCCATGTGCTAACCCCAAATTTATGAGAAATTCATGGAATTAAGTGTGGTGCTCACTGCAGTATGGACCAAACCCCCAAAACAGTGCTCTCTTCCCTTTCTAGGCCTCATTTTACTTCCCGTTGGAAACATCTGAATTGAGTCTTGTTTTATCATCCTGGTACTGTGCCATTGACTACTCAGCTCACTAATTAGGTGGGGTTCCTGATTAAATTTTGGTTTTGTTTGTTTGATTGTTTGGTTGGTTGGGTTTTTTTCTTCCCCACATGGAATGCAAACGTGAAGGCAAACACGCATTTATATGATTTTGAGAAGTGTTTCGTAGGGCGATGGTTGGCCTCAGGCACGGCCCCTCCGCGCCGGCCCTCAGGGAGGCAGCGCTCACCGGGCCCGCGGCAGCCGAGCCGCCCCTGCGGCCGGCGGGGCTTTCTGGACCCGACCGGATATCCCGGGATCTCAGGCTCGACCCCCTCAGCCCTGTGTCCCGGTAAAAATGCGGGGGCACGGAGGGACGCGGGGCCGGGGGATTATGAAGGGAGCTAGAGATGTGAGGGCAGTGAGCGATCTGAAGCGTTTCAAGGAGTGAGGGCAGTGAGGGGTCTGAGAGCGGTGGGGAGGGCGGTGTGAGGGGTGTGAAGGCAGTGAACGGAATGAGGGCACTGAGGAGTGTGAGGGCAGCGAACCAAAGGAGGGCAATAAGGAGCATGAGTGCCACGAGGGGTGAGCGGGCATTGAGGGCAGTGAAGGCTGTGAGGGCAGCGAAGGCAGTGAGGGCAGCGAAGGCAGTGAGGGGTGTGAGGGCAGTGAAGCTGTGAGGGCAGTGAGGGCAGTGAAGGCAGTGAGGGGTGTGAGGGCAGTGAGGGGTGTGAGGGCAGTGAGGGCAGTGAAGGCAGTGAGGGGTGTGAGGGCAGTGAGGGGTGTGAGGGCAGTGAGGGCGGTGAAGGCAGTGAGGGGTGTGAGGGCAGTGAAGGCAGTGAGGGCAGTGAGGGGTGTGAGGGCAGTGAGGGGTGTGAGGGGAGCGGGGCTGCCCCCGCCCCGCCAATGGCGCGCGGCCGCGGCGGGAGGTGTGTGCCGACCTCACTTCCGGGACCTGTCACCGGCCGCTCCCGCCCCGCTCCCGCTCCCGTTCTCTCCCCGCTCCTTCCCCGCTCCTGCTCCTTCCCCGCAGGCATCCGGGGACGCGGCTCGGCCCGGCCCGGCCCGGCGCTGCGCAGCCCGCGGCAGCGATGCACGGTACTTCTATGGGTCGTCCCCCCCGCCCGCGCGGTGCCCGTGTCCCCGCCGGGGCGCCGGCAGGAGGCGGGAGCGCCCGCCCGGGGTTGGGTGACGCCCCCGCCTCGCTAACGCGGCGGCGGCGGCTTTGCTAATGACCTGTCCTTTCTTCTCCTCCCCTCCCTTGCTATTCGCTATTACTTATTTCTCCGGCCCCGCGGTGTGAAGCCCTCGGCGGAGCGGCGGCGGACAGCAGCAGGAGGTAGCCGGCCCGGGGAGATGCTGTAGCGGCTCCCGCTGCTCGCTTTCCGCGGCGCCCGCCCCCGGCTGCGGGAACGGGGCCGAGGGTCTGCGGGACGGGGAGAGCCGGCCCGGCGCGGGCGGGTGCAGGTAAAGAACCATCCGGGAATGGATGAATTTCGGGGCGCTGGAGATGGAAACAGAGGAGGGGGTAACGTCCTGTCACACGATGGGCTGGTTGGCAACTGTCACGTCTCCTAAATGGAACATCTGGATTGCCCTTAACCTGGAATGAACTCGGGCACTAGGCAGAAAGTATGTGCTTGGAGGTTCCCGCTGTGGGCTTGGCTCAGTCAGGCAGGTTGTGCTGTTCCCGGTCGGCTGGTCAGAGGAGGGTCCTCTGTCCTGGGAGCGAGCAGCAGCTCAGTGGGATCGCCTCCGGGGCTTGGTTTTGTGGTTTGGCGAGTTCTTGGTTGTCCCTGTGGGACTGGATACTTGCTTTTCAAAAAGCATTCCAGAAGTAACAATGGAAAGGAGTTCGAAAAGGTGTTGCTTTTAATTCGTATTAAGATTGGCCCAGTCTCAGTCAATGGCGCGGGGAGCTGTTCCTAAGCTCTGTGATGGAAGTAGTATGAGCACAGGATTCGTCACACAGGATTATCTGCCATGATAATGTTTGGTGCTTTTGGCATTGGGTGTCTAAGTAGTACTGCACTAATAAAGGTGTTGCATAAGTTTTGTTGTGAAGGAAAATCGTGGTCAAACTCCTTGTATTACAGAACATGCACAGACTTTCTCATTGGCATCTGGCACTGCTCACCTTTTAAAATTTGCTTTGCAGGCAACAAAACGGATCAGCTGTAAAAAGTGTTTCCTTTGTAAATCCTGAATCACTGACTTAGCGCTGGGGCTGCTACCTGGTCTCGTGCTGGAACTGAGGCAGTTGTGGTTCATGTGATGTGGTCACACGTCTGCTAAACCTAAACCAGTATCATAGCCTCGTTGGCTGGCATGAGCTACCCAGCGGCCATCGCCTGCTGGTGACTTTGAGTGGCAACTTTGTGAAGTTCAAGTAATACAATGTAGTGTATTGGAAGGATGAGAGTGTGCAGAGCTTATCGGGGCTTTGTGGAACTCCACAGACAGCACGCTTGCTGTCTTTTCCCATGTTTGGAAGGAACTCTTAGCATGGTCCAAAAAAACATTCTTATCAAGCTGTTGCTGCCTTACATTGGCTATCATCCTCTACAGTCAGGTGCATAGGGAGTTTTGGCTACCTATTGGGAACACCTTGTGGGTTTGTCACTTGCTTTTCAGTAGTTCTTATTGTCCTCATTTTCTGTTAATACTGCAGTCTTCATAAAGGGTATCATGAATTTTAAACCATGGAGAGAGGGTTAACTTCAGTTGTGATTTTAAGTTGTTAGGCTTTTAATATTTCATGTGTGGAGTGTTATAAAATATAAGGGACAATAATGTCCTACAGGAGAATAGGATATATGGCCTAAGATACTAATTTTGTTATTAAAAATGTATTGTAATGCTCACTGTTGTCCCAAAGTGGGCGAGGAAAGATAACTTTTCTTATTATTTTTTCAGAAGTAGCTTGTATTTCAAAATTGCAAACAGCTCTATTCTTGTCTCGTCTGTAGCTTTCCTGATGAGATTTGGGTTCTGAGCTCTCCCTCTATTGCACATATCATATTTTTGCTAGGGGGGAAAAAAAGATCACCATACTTGTCTTGGAAAATTAATGAAGTTGAATTAATATTTAGTAAATGTACAAGCACATTTTCTTACATAATTTTGGCATTTAAACTCTTTTTTTTAATCCATTTTTTCAAAATCTCTGAATCTTTGTTTGGTATTTTTTAGCTATGTATGCTTTTTTTTATACAGGCCTGATAAAGTATATAAAAACAAAATCTCTACCTTTTGGATGTAAATCCTCAAAATAAAGCTCAGTTGCAAAGACTTCTCATGGGGCTGTATGTGCACCTTGAAAATTGTAACTACTCTAAATGTGTCCACAGAAAGACTTGGACATTTGTGAGAATGCTCTTTAGGAGTAAAAGTATTTTACTGTATAACAGATAATTAAAATAGCACAGGGCTGTTCTCAGTTGAGTGGTTTTGAATTCTTTTAGGATGAAGGAAAAAAGATCAGAATTATATTGGGATATACCAGTTATATTCCCTAGTTAGCTAGATGTCAGTGTGGTCCTGCTGTAAAACGAGAGACATATTTAAAAACTCAGTCATTTAAAAAATCATTTTAGCCCAAGTGAAATGAAAGCTTTATTTTTGGAACAAGCATAAAGAAATATTTTTCTTAAGTTATATTACATCATAGATATATAAAATCAGTATAATAAGCCCTGGGACTTATTAAGAGTCTTGACTCTTTTATTTTTATTTTTTTTAAGAATGTCAGCAGCTTTTTATTGATGAAGAACTGCTTGTTATCACCAATCTGCACATGAAATGGAAGGGGAAGAGATTCTGGAAAACAAGTTCTGTTTCAGCCTTGCAAGATGCTGCATGAAGGGGTGAGTACATACATGGACTGGGCATAGAATCTCTGTAAAGAGTGATTAATGTATAGTCAAATGACAAGGAAAGAATCTGAGCATGTAGTGCCAATAAATAATTGATAAGCAGAAAACAGCTGCACAATCAGGAGAACAGAGTAAAACTTCCTTATGTTCTGATATCTGCTGCTGTCTTAGGTGCTAGTCAGTAGAATTCTGAATTCTTAACATTTTAGAAGTAGAGTGCTCAGCATTTAAAGGACCAGGTCTTAAATTAAATGTTAAATTAAATATTGAATGACTTTTTATGAAGTAGAAGGCTGAATTTTTCACTGAAGTAAAAAATCTGGTAAGATTAGGCTCTTAGCCATCACTATCCTCAAAATAAAACTAAAATCTCTCAGAAAGTGTGATATTTGCCATGTTTTAAAGATACTCAAGTGATATCAGGAGACTGTTGTGTGACCAGATTGTGTGTGGCATTGAGATGTTGCCAAATCTGACTCCACTTCCTCATACCACTTCTCATAGTTTCTGCTTATGAAACAATATTTATTTATAAGTGCATTGCATGTGTCTTTAAATATCTAAGAAGTGTAATTTCGGTGTCCAGTGAAGGACTTCTCATGCACAGATGAATATAAATTATAAACCACAACTCATTGGCACTCTAATCCTGACTTGAGTTATTACATGAATGGTTTGTGTGGGTCATTGCTAAGTCTTAAAATGTGTATGGTGTTAAAATTATTTATACTTTGGAAAGATGCAAACTACCAAAGAGGCATAGTTTGTTCTGTGGTGCTGTACTCATCTGGATTTATTGTTTTAAGTTCAAGTTGTGTCATGCCTGTGGAAACACTAAGAGTAAGAGAGATTGGCAGGCATTTGGCAAACTACCTATCCCTTTCTAAAAATGCTGATACACTTATCATGGTTTTTAAAAGGCGTATAAGCTGAGAAATTATTCACTAAATCTTTCCAAACAGTAAAAGAAACTTCTTCCAAAATGTGTCTGCCTTGAGGAACTCAGAGCAGTGAGCTGAAGTTGTACTGAGGTTGTACAGCTCTGGCATTTGTTTCCAGGCAGATGAAATACATGTGAAAGCAAGTTAGTCCCATATTTTCGTATTTTGTGGTTTTGTATCTCATTAGTTTGTTTTCATTTTGTTGAGAAGTATGTAGAAGGAAACCAAAGCTGCTGTCTGGTGTCCTGGTTGAGCACATCCTTACTCATTTGTGAGTGTATAACATCCTGGAGCTGAGAGAACTTATCATGGTGAATGGTTTAGAGTTTCATGTATTTTAAATGGAAAAATCATTCCATAATAACTTAATATTATTTACATTTAACAATAACAACAACAAAAAAATCATTAAAATGGATCATTTGAAACTGTTCTACAGCCTGTGATTAAGGTTTGAGGCAGGTCTTAGTGTTTTGTTGTGTATGTCCATGCATCCAGCACTGTTATGCTAAGTTCTATTACCTGAACATAGGCTTGTGTTGCCATTCTTTGTTTTGTTTTGTTACACAAATAAGTGCTCCATGCCTGTTTTGTTTCAAAAATTATTTATGGGAAATGATTGATCTAACAAATCACAGAACAAACCACTGAACATGAATGTTCAGAAGGTAAGAACAACTCGTGTCTTATTTGCAAAACCTTATTTGAAAGGGAAGACTTGAATTGCTGATGATGTTTGCTAACCTGCTGTTAGTGATACTGCTTCAGGAAGAGTGGTACAAAGTACTTGACACTGGAGTCATGGAGCAGGCTCCCATTAAACAAAACCAAAGAAAACCAAGCCAAATTCTCTGGCATCCTTGTTCAACATGTATGGAAAATTTTCCCTGGAGTAGTAAGGCTGAAGAATATACTGTGAAACCAACTGGATCTGTGGGGGAGGAGGAGGGAGAAGGTGGGTGTTGTGTCAGGAGACTGCTTTGGAGGCACTTGTTTATTAGTGCCTGGTGGCATTCTGTCCAACAGGGTGGAGGAATCCTCCAGTACAGCTGTCAATTAATTCATACACTCTGATGTTAAAATGCAATTAATTACAGCCCATGGGTCATAGTGAGTATTGTTGGCTTGTTGGCAGTTTTCAGTGGAAGATTACAAAATAGCTATATATATGTGTGTATATATACATAAAACAAGTGAAGTTTATATATTCTTGCCCACCTCAGGATAAAGGACATGCTGTGTGCAGTTAGGCAGGCCAGTGTGATCAAATCAGGCAGCAGCTTTAGTACTTAGGTAAGTAAGGGACAAGCAGCACAGGGCTACTGCCTCTGAACAAAGCAGCAGCTGTACCTGTTCTGTTCTGGAGATGTACAGATGTAACTGTGCATAAACAGGCCAATATTTTCAAACAGCTGTCAGATTTTCAACCTAATTGTATGTTCTGGGCATGGGATTTTCAGCATACTGAGCTCCTGTCATTCTAACCAAATTTACAAGGAGTTGCATTTTCTCAAGATTATAAATCCTGTAATAAATCCCGTGGAAATGTAATAGTGATTATCTTCTAAGAACATAGAATTGTTCTGTTTGCAGCTATCGTTCATATTATTTCTCTTTTACATGGCAAGGGGGTGTGTGTGTGTAGGAATGAACGCATAATGCAGAAAAGAATGGGATGTCCTCTGTCAGTGGTTCCTGACAGCCCTGCAAGTACGGGCTAGAGCAAGAAGTGTGGCTACACAGCATGGCTGGATCTGACCTAGGCTCTTTCTTTCCTTTTCCCATCCATGCTATTCTATCCGTCCTGTTAGCTGCTCCTCAGTGGGGCCGTTCAGCTCTCTATCGCTGTCTATGGTTTTCCTGTTACACTTCTACGGATTCGGGGAACGGAATTGTGTCACCGAGGCTGTGTGTACCCTGGGGAATAAAACTGGCCAGGGACTGTTCCCGGGAGCTGGCTCGGAGTGTGGGGATGGCAGGGATGCAGAGCAGCGTGCAGTGCCCGGGGCTGGGCGCTCTCCTGGGAGCCTGCCAAGCTGCTGCGGGCCAGAGTCGGGAGGCTCCGGAGCAGCTGCTCCGGCCCCGGGTCAGTCGCGGTGCCAGGGGTGTCCGGCGGGATCCGGCAGCGCCAGAGCCAGCGCAGGACCGCGGAGCAGCGCGGCTGGAAGGGCAGAGGGAGAGGGAAGCTGCGGGCCCGGCAGTGCCAGGGAGCTCCTGAAGGGGATATCCTTTTGATGTGAGGGAGTTGTTAGGTTACTTGAGCCAACTTGTCTAGGTACCCTTAAGGTAACTTTATTTTGCAACCAGTAACTCAGCTGTGCTCCGGAGAGAGACTGTGTGCTGTGTCCCCATAACTGCTCTTCCAAAGTCTGATCCAAGCCAGCTAAAATGCCTTACGGAGTGAAGTAAAACTGGAATATGAAAGTACATACATGACTTTTTTAAGAGGTTTTCTTTTCCTGGCCGTTTCACTCGACTCACATTATTCCTCCACCTTTCTGCAATTTAGATGCTCCCTTGGTTGAAAGGGGTGGGGTGGCAGATGTACAGCTGTGCTGGTATTGCTGTTAAACAGGGCACCAGATAGCCTTCATGTCATAGAGGATGAGCAGGAAAACATGGCAGGGAAATAATTGGTTATAGTTTACCACTTTTTGATCATGCAGGAGTGTGAGGCTTGTGATCTGTGTAGTGTAGTGAGTGACCTGATTTAGAGCTGTGAAGTCATGTGTCCTAAGTATATCCTCTATCTGACACGTCAGGAGCTTGCAAGTACAAGTACTTGATGTCCATTTGCCAAAAAATGTAGATTAATTGCATTCATGCCTGTTGCCAAGGCTCCTGTCAGTAACGCTAATTCAGTGTAAACTTTGTTTTTGTGTGATACATTTATCACAAAGAAAAACTTTTAAAGGTAGGGATGTCTGAATTGTCAGAATAAAACTGAAGGCCTTTTTCGTAACAAAAAAAAAACCCTAAAAACCAAAACCAACAAAAAATTTCCAGCAACAAAAAGTGAAAGAATTTTGTTTAGCATTCCACTCTGAGTTGTGGCATGACATTAAATTGAAGTTAGTTTATTTTTAGCAGGTTTCATTTGTTTATTTACTCAAACGTAATAGCTGAGCAACAAGAGCCTGTAAAAATACTTCCTACAAATGAGTAAAATAGTAGCACAATAAAGAGTAAGTAAACTATACAATTTCAGGTGCTAGTTACAGAAGACATTGGATTTTTTTTGTGCTGGTAGAAGAGTATAAAAGCTGGCCCATTGGAATTACTCAATTTTCAAAAAGATACTTGCAAGCAGAAGGGGCCTCAATCTGTAATATTTTATCTGAGGGTCATTATTTTTTAAAGGATATAAATCCCTCTGCTAAGCTGAATTTAATTTATCAAATAAGTCATGTTATTATGTCTGGACAAGGGAATAAAGTTTATCAGTGAAATAAAACCACTGAAAATACACAGTGGTGGTGTTCTCTGCTAAGAAGGCGAATTCAGGCTTCTTGAATCTCTTCCAGAAAGAGATGTAAATTCCACTGTAGCTTTTCAAACAGTGAATAATCATGGTCTGTTATGTTTGGTGATGAATCATGCGAGGAGCTGCAGATGGTGAGGGGTGCAGCTGTGCAGATGCTGGAGGAGCTGAGATTGGAGACTGGAGGACTGAGGGGGTGAAGGAGGTGATTTGGGGATGGGTTGATATGGCTGATAGAGGAGAGGGATAGGACAGCTGAAAGAATATTGGAAAGGACTGTAACCTGAAATTTGGGATAGGGAGTGTGCTGGTGACTGAAAAGAGGTGTTCTTGAGGAAGACACATTTTTTGTTGTTATTGATCTTGGAAGCAAAAATTGCAGCATCAGATACCAAAGCATCTGGGCTTTGTCCTGAGCCAAAACAATAAGGAGCCTGAGCTAGAAGTTTAAGCTATAAATGAAGAGAGAAAACGGAGAAACTTCATGTCTATTTTAAAGGAATACTGGTCTTAAGTTGGAGAGCTTTTGTAGGAAAAGGTACAAAGCTGTGGGCTTTATTTCTATTTTCCTAAGCAGGACTTGTAATGAGATCAGGGTGGCAAAATTTGGGAACTTGTCAGGTGGAGAAGTTGTATCTAAGTCAACTAAAAATGGAGGGTTGCAAGGCCTGATCATTAAATGGCAGAAAAGACTCAAATGAAACTTTTCACAATGTTAAATCAATATGCTAAACACACTTTTCAAATTTTTGCATTAAGTAATTTTATTTAATCTTTTTCTTTTTTTCCTCTCCTTTTAGATTGAAAGTTTTGTTCCAAAACAATAGCTCTTTATTCAGGAAGAATGTTGCCATTAAGATGTCTGTGAGAATTAGGGGGTAGTGCAGGCAAATGTCCAGATCAGTCTTGGAAGAGAGTTTTGCCTCAAAAGTGAGGGCAGTTTTCAGGATTGTTTTCTCACCTCTTCTGGTCTAGTTACCTGCCAGGTATATGCAGTGTGGTCTGCTGTCCTGTGCCTCCAGCCCAATAATTCTGAACCTGCAAATCTCCAATTAGAGCAGTAATGGATGCAAAGGCATTAAAGTTCTGTCATTTTCATGGAAGTTGGTGACTGGGAAGAAGGAAAACACGTTGACCCTGCTGAGGAAGTGATGCAATGTGAATTCAGCAATTGTCCCTTCTGTTTGGCCTGTCAGTTTCCAGCCAGCACGGGAGGACAAGCGGGCTCAGGCTGAAGCAGCCACGGTGTGTTTGTGGTGCTTTGGGGGTGCCATGTGGGCAGGGGCAATAGTAAACACCTGTGTGAATGGAACTTATCAAATCTGGGTACTGCCTCAGTGCTCCCAAGCTGTTATCTTGCTATTTAAACTCACAAAATCATATACAGCTGCAAAAAATTTCATTGCCAGTCAATAAACTCAAAATTAATTGGCACCTGTCAAATGTAATACATGGCCTTGAGTGAGGTTGTATTCAGTTGAAGTATTTATGTCACAGGAACAAACCTTTGCTCTTCTCTTAAAGAATAAGAAAGGTTGAAATAATATAGGAAGATTAAATATGCTCAGAAAACAAAAGATTAGGCAATAATTTTGTATCCTTCTTTTATGGCAAATGTCAGCTAAAGACAAGTATTTTGTTTTATAATGCAGCAAGGATTCTGATTTCTAAAGAGTATGCTACTGCTATATGTTATGTTATAATATATATGATATATATTATGATAACATACTAAAGAATGTTATTATCAATAGTATATATCACTTGCTATCACACATGAAGGTCTGCAGATAACAAAAGGAACTCCTATATCCTGTTTTGTAAGAACACAAGTTATCCGTACTAACACATGAACCCTAAAGATTGTTGAAATACCATCAGTTTCAGAAAGTGCATCCAGGTGTTTGTTTGACCTTAAGTTAGTGGCAAATGTTTTTTTTCTTTTCCTAAATCTAGCATGTCTAGACTTTCCCATTTGTAAGGAAGAGTTACTAGACAGTTATGCTTGTAAAAGTTATGTTTTCCTTGATAAAACAGTCATAACAGTATGTTATGTTTTTGTGGGTTTATTTGGTTTTGGTTTTTTTTTATCAAGCACGTGAACAAGTAAATCTACTGAGTGAGAGGTTTACGTAGCAGCACCATCGATATGCCAAAAAATTTGCCTTGCATTGCATCGGTGTGTATTAGATTATAATTTTAATTGACAATTTCAGTTGCACAGATGTCTTTAATTTGTTACCTTATGAAGTTTATTTTTACCATATGTAGTGAAAATGTACTCTGCAGGAGACTTAGCAAGGGGCTTACATTTTATTTACTTCAGGAATTGATCATATTGGAGATAATAATTTAGTCACCGTTCTAAAATGCAATTTCTATTTGCCTGTTACCCTCAGATATCTCTGAGGTCTCTACAGACTATCAGGGTATAGTTAGAAAATTGTCTAGCAGGCATTTTTCATAATCTGAGATGCAGTAATCACATGTATAAGGAAACAATTGCAGCATTCCAATTTAGTCTTAAGGATCTGGTTCCCAGTGAGCAGCATGTTGGGGCAAATGCGTGGGCTGTTTGTAAATGCTGTACATGTTGTAATCAACTTTGACTTCATCACTCAAACGAATTTTTACATATTAATTAAAAAAACCAAAACCTGACAACGTCTTAGGGCATCTGATCTATGCCTGCAGTTCATAAGATACAGTTTTTGTGGAATTTTTGGTTTGTTCCTTTTTCTTAATTCTCTTAATTCTGGCCATACCATGCAACCAGATTTAGCCTCAATCGGAGCTCTGATCTCTGAAATTAAGGTGTCCCTAA
>VZUA01031358.1:32881-44372 GCA_013401035.1 Horornis vulcanius
AAAACCTTTCTGCAAAGAACATTGGTGTGGTGTGTATTTATTGGGTCCATTATCACCCATCTAGTTCTTGTTGCCGGAGTCACTTCAGTAAGGTCTTTTCCTTCCTGACATCCTATGTCACATCAAAATTAGCAAGGTACACCCTGTATTTTGTGTCTGTTTGCAATGGGAATAGGAATTATTTTTCAAAGACTTATAGTCAAATTGTTAGTTCACTTAATGACTATTAACACAAGAATATTTTTTAGAATAGGCTCATATTTGTATGGTTTTTAGTATAGAAATTGTATCAGTCTTGATAGTATAGTATTTATGAAGTGTTCCTTTTTTTTTTTAGACACCCTTTCACCAGCTTCCAGTCCTTCATCCATTAATTTTGCCACAGCTCCAGGTAGCATAGATGAATCACCCAGTGGAGCATTAAACATTGAATGTAGAATTTGTGGGGATAAAGCCTCAGGCTACCATTACGGAGTACATGCTTGTGAAGGTTGTAAGGTACAGTCATAATTTTCTTCTTAAGAACTGAAATCATGTTGCTTTATTTATGGGGTAATATGAAGATAAACATTTGATACGTAAATGTTTAATTACTTTAGCTCTAGACATTGCAATTATTTAAATAATGAGCCTACTTGTGGTCTTCTTTCTGAATTAAGTCATCCAGATACCATAACTCAATACCAGACCTTCATCAAGCAGGAGCAATTCACAATGATACTTTTAATGCTGCTTTTCTCCATGTAGTTAGTGAAATGCTAAAACACTAAACTGTGACAAAAAAAAAAAAAACAAAAAAAAAAAAAAAAAAAAAAAAAAAAAAAAAAAAAAAAAAACCCAAAACCAAAAAAAAAAAAAAAAAAAAAACCAAAAAGCCTTCTTGCTCCACTAGTGTTTTATTTGTGTTGGGAGTACAGCTGGGAGGAGTATGCCACACTCCTGTTATAACAGGAACAAATCCCAAATTTCTCACCTCCACCACATGCTGCCTGAATCCCTTAGTATTGTACCTCCTGTAGTTTTGGGGCCAGGGCACGTCTCTGGCACAAATTACTCTTATCATTGATGCATAATTCTTGGGATGATATGACCCATAAACTATAAGATTCTTTTCTTTTTCCTCTGATGTTTTAGATTTCCATCTTTTCTCTATATTAGAAGGTAACAGGAGAGAAATAACGGCCTTTATGTACAGCTTTTTCTCATGCATCATGTCAGTGTGATCATTTGAATGTAAATCTTATGGAATAATGCAAATGTCTATTAGAGATGGGGAACCAGTTCCTAGCCAGGTGTGTCCCTTAGCCTAAATGACATGCTACTGTGTGATGTGACACCAAATGTTGAGATGGCTCTGGATTTGCTGCCTTTCCACAGGGCTTGTTACAATGCACAGACATTGAAATGCTCAATTGCCAAGTGTTCATTTTTGTCGTGGTATTCTTTTTACTTGTGTTTGTCTCCCTTGTCACCCATCCCTTTTCTGTGCATTCTCATTACAAAAAAACCTCTTTATTGATGAAAAGTGGTTTTGTAACCACTACCCAGGTATTCATCCCACGGCCTGATGCTTTACTGCATTTACATAGGCGTTCTGGCGAGGGAATCTGTTCTTGACTGGATAGCAGCTGAAGGGAGGAAATGCTTTAAAATAGCATTTGATTGTCTTGATTGCCTTTCTTGCAGTTTTGAATTGTAATAGTGAGCAGGAATCTCTTTGTTTTATCTTAAAAATATTGTTATTAAATAATTGTGCTTTATTTTATTACTCCAGAGAGAATCACCAGAAGAAACCATACAGAGCAATAAGATGGACATGTCTGGAGGTAAGAACAGTAGAACTGAGCTGGGCTTTATTGCTTTTCCTTCCATACTCTCTTTTACCTTATATCCTTCTGTAAATTACATTTTTAAAATTATATGTAGTGTATATGTAGCTATATATAGTTAAGTATATATTTCCCTAAAGAAAAGGAATGTCCTTGTAGAGAAAAGTATTTGTGTGTGTGAGCAATGCTGCACACAGAATCACCTGGTTGCTATAGGAATATTGGCCATGAATGAAACTAAGCTTATTCATATTTGTATATGTTACACTGACATAAGAGAATGTTTTCAGGGCGTGGTGGGTTTGTTTCTTGTAATATAAATATCTTGATTGCCCTCCAGGCACCTCCACTGAGTATAAACAGAAACATACCAAACCCCACACTGGCTCATTGGGTTCATTCTTGGAAACACGTGTTCAGTTCTAAGAACTAAATTAATACGGAACCATAATTTTGGAAACGTTTAAACCTGAGTGTAGAATTACTTGAGAGAAGTTACAGTTTATTTGATTCCATTCGCTGTTAGGATTTTTTTAGCCAGTAAAAGATAGTATAATTCTTAATACATTAATAACACTATACTATGGTGATAGAATGTTTAACTAAAACTAATTGCAGCATTGTAGTTTTTAGTGTAGTTGCTCTCTCTTTATTCCACTTCAAAATCGGGTATTTTCATTTGGGGCTCATAGTCTTTTGGGTAAAGGAATGTTCCTTGAGTTTTAGATTTCAGTATTAATGGCAAGCCTGATATTGAAATTATTTTAAGTTTAAACAATTATACATTCTTGGTTTAAAGAGAAAGGTGAGAGTAATATTTGTGTGAAGCCTTGCAAAATCCGTTGGTGCTGATTCCATGTCTCAGTTGTCTGTAGCCATTGGTGCATGGGGTGTCCTTCCCTTTTCAGTGAAGCCCAAGCTAAAGTGATTTGTTCTGTGAGTGTCCTGCCCGAGGGCAGTGTCAGGCTGAGGGGCTGGGGGTGTTGAGCTGCCTCTCTGTGCCCCCAGGGTTACTGCAGGACAAGCGGATGGAGATGGACAAGCACGGCCTGGGCGTGGGAGATTACAATCGTGTGGTTGGAAAGGGCCCTGGTGCTCGTCCCCAAATTCCCAAAGAGTCTTCCATGGATCGCAGTCCTTACTTCGATAAGGTCAGTGGCTGTCTCAGGGCACGGCTGAGCTGCTGCCCCTCTCCTTCCAGCAGTGACCCCTGTGCTCCTGAGCTTTCTGNGAGACGTCCTGGAAAGAGCAGTTGAGTTAGAGGCTGTTCTACAATAAACGGTAAAAGAAATAAAAAATTGTTTGTATGACTGAAGCTTAGTAGTCAACATTCATTAACATTACATATTGTTTTTTTCAAACTTTCCATAGGGCTTTTTTAGAAGAACAATTCGTTTAAAACTCATCTATGATAAATGTGATCGCAACTGCAAAATTCAGAAAAAAAATCGTAATAAGTGCCAATACTGTCGTTTTCAAAAGTGCCTTTCAGTTGGAATGTCACATAATGGTAGGTAAGAGTGCCCTTAATTTGTTTGTTCCTACCCAGAGTCTGCTGCTGGAGGCAGGCACTTGGAGAGCATTTTTACTCACACACATGAATTGAACCTCAGATATTTTACGGGACAGATCTTTGTGGGGGACGCCCGTTTCCCTGATGGGTTCATGTGGTTGATGCAGAGCTGCCAAATCTGCTGTTATGAGCTTTACACAGTTGTGCTACATGTCAGTTTGTCCGTATGAATGTTCATTTATTTGCTTTCTTCACCCCAGAACTTTGGCACCAGTGCTCCCATTGAAACAAATTTCAACACTGGAAGAATTCTGATCGAGGGTTTTGTAGAAGAGTAGGAGCAGAACAACTGCTTTCATTGTGAGGGGGAGTGATGTAGGATAAAAATCTGTAGGAAAGCAGCCTTCATTATTTTTCAGGTTACAGTGCAACAACTCTTGGGCAGATGGTTCAGAAAGTGGGGAGGGAGGGCAAAGGTCTGTGCTGACTGTGCAACAGGAATCGGGTAGGTTGTTTGTTAAACAGAACGGTAAAAATTCAGAGCATTTAGATATCCAGTTTAAAAGTGATGTTGTTGTTTGTGCTAGTGATTTAAGATAAGGGTGGCAAGCTTGTGGCTTACAGACCAACTTCAGCCCACGAGGCAGTTCTCTGTGCAGGATGTAGCTTGCTGAGCAACATGGGTGAAGAGGGAGAGGCCAAGCCATGAGAAAACACATCTCACTTGGCCAGATGACAGTAGTTTGCTTTCCCTGCTTGGCTCTGATACTGTCCAGGCTGAACTTGGAGGCAGGTGCAGTGTGAAAGTAGGTTAAAATGCTGAGCTAGGTGAAAAGCTGTGGGTTAGGAGACAAATTTCCTGAGGAAAGTATGCAGATGGGGGTGGTGGGATAGGAACACAGTTGGTGAAGCTGCTTGTGACATTGTAGTCTAGAGTCCCAGCAGGAGGCATTGTGAGAGTTGACTTTCTGGTTCTGCAGAGCCTGGCTCTCCTGTGGTGAGCCTTGACTGAGATTGAGGTCCATTGGGAGAGGGTTGGTAGTCTCTGCAAGACTGGGGATATCCATCCTCAAAAAGTGTGCTGGACAACAAAGTGACATCTCAAGATGGGAGCTGAGCAGGTAGCCCTGCTGGTTGGCAGGAACTGACATCCATGTGAAGCTGTTTCATCCTACTAAAAACTGTGGCCACCTGTGCTCCAGTTGAAGGGAATAGCCACAGTTTCATTGCAGCAAACATGTGGGAGGCAGCAGGGAAAAGGGATGACTGCTAACTTGCTGGTGAAACTTCTCAGGAAGAGTGCTGCAACTAAATTTACACCCATGATCTTGAAACTGTAAGTTTTAGTTTAGAGCAGGTATTCCTGTGCTTTTTCAACAGGTTGGTGTGATCAGCCACTCTTAAGGGGGAGGGAAGCACCTAAGCCAGATTCCAAACAGGCTTTCCTTGTTGGACTTCCATTGAAGTCTATCCTGTATTTCAGATCATGCCTAGAGTCACCTCCTTGTGTCACGAGAAGACCCTGTGGGCATGTTGAAGGTGTTCATGCCTTGAATTGCTCAGTGTAGGCAGTGAGGTCCTGTCCTCACTGGTTGGATGCTGAAATGCCACACAAGCAGCTCACTGTATGAGCCATCTCAAACCCTTGCACACCTCCCAGTGGGGCTGGCTTAGCTTGAAACTGAAACTGAAGAAGGATGTGGACATGCCCATGAATGGCAAGACCACTTGCCCAAAAACCAGGAGACCTCCGTACTCAGAGGAGTTTCAGACTTGCATCTCCTGAGTCTCAGAAGAATGTCCCAATGACTAGATTGGGTATTCAGACTGTTCTCCTCTCCAGTCTTGAAGGGCTAGTCTGTTGAGAAAGCAGTGTGGAGTATTGGAGGTAGAGGAGATTTTGTTGCCTATAGCCTTTGAGCTGTAAATGCAGGTCTTTGGGCTGGGGCTCCCACTGGCAGTACAGATGTGTTGAATAAAGAACTGGATGCCCCTGCAGGTTCTGAGCCAGCCGTGGGATTCAGGCCTGACTCTGTTGCAGCTCTCCAGCTTGTGTGCTTTCTGCCAAGCTCCTGTCATGAGTTTACTCAGTGTTTTAAGAGTTCCCAAGGTGGACTTTCACATAGGGAGCCATAGAGCTCAATAAAGAGAAAACAAAATACAAGTATATTTAGGTGATGTAGAAGGGAAAAGGGATGTGTTCTAGCTCACTGCAGATAGCACTTTGTGTTCTGAAACACCTGATTTCCTCCAGTTTAGCATATTAGTCACTGATTGTGTTGAGAAGGGGGCGATTTCTTCACCTCTAGCTCAGTTTTTCTAGACAGAAAAATCTTACTGCTCTAATTAGCAAGGGTAAAAGTCTTAAGTTCTTGTATAATTTGTGTTTGTTTTACAATTATGTCTTCCCATCAGCAATACGTTTTGGACGAATGCCGAGGTCTGAGAAGGCCAAGCTCAAAGCAGAAATTCTAACAGGTGAAAATTATGTAGAAGATTCAGAAATGGCAGATCTTAAATCACTTGCCAAAAGAATTCATGATGCCTACCTGAAAAACTTCAATATGAACAAGGTTAAAGCCAGAATCATCCTTGCAGGGAAAACCAATAACAATCCAGTAAGTACTTTCTCTGTTACTTTAAAATAAAACTTATAGGTACATAAGGTGATTGTAATAATTTGGTAGACTCTTTAGCAAATCTTTTAGAAAGTAAATATAATGGTAAAATAGATATGAAATATCCCAAGTGAATATCTGTACTAAATATGGTTGCTTTTAACCACTATCAGAATAGTAAGAAGCTTTTAGGAGAATCATGTGATTACCTTGTAAATGAAAAACTCATTATCCTAAATTATTGTTCTTAAGCAAAAGTGAAGTGATATCTGAATGTGAATTCCTCTTGATATGGGGAGAACAGCTCAAAATTATTTTCCTCTTATGACAGTGAAAAAAAAAACCAACATTTTTCTGTCACAAATGCCAGGATAAATACTATTAGCTTGTAGGGTGTACAGGTGCTCTGCATGACTTTTGTTTTAATCACAATAATATTTATAGCAGGAGGGAAAAGAAAACTTGAGTTTGTAATTTTTTGTTCACAGTGCTGGCCATTTCCTCACCCAGCCTTCCTGGTCTTTTCTGTATGGTTCCTTTGAAAGGCAGAAGCAAGCAAGGTTGTGAAGACACATATGCTGTAGAAGTTACTTTTCTTTCAGGGTAATTTAGCCAAGGTCTACCCAATTTGATCAACTGCTTTTTGTTTGGTCGCACATGGGAGAGTATAATTGATGTAAAGACTTGCTTGTTTTACTTCATGCACATTTATTTAAGCTTTGCTGTGATTTTTGTTATTTTTATGTAGAAGATAAGTATCTTATTTTATCAGCAACTTCAGTTTCAGTAAAAATTTCCAGGGAAGAAACTTTATATATGCCATAATGAAAACCATGTCAGTGTGGGAATGAGTGCTATCAAAATTGTAAGCAAAGTGTCTTTTGCATTATGGAATTTGGCATATAATAATCTGGTCTAGCCAAGCCTACAGCTTTCTGCATTAGAAGAGAGACACATGAATTATCCCAGTCTTTTTCATTGCACTAAAGAGGTGTGCAAAATGAGGCACGGGCTTAAACATTTTAGGGGGATACAGGCTGGCATGAGCTTAGAGTAAATAAAAACCACCTTTGGCTCCTCACTGAGTGGGCTTCTGCAGAAAATCAATTTTGTGCTTGTTACCCTGTGTCAGAACCATAAGCCACAAGACGTGTCACACGTGCAGGGATGGATCCCAGAGCATTTAATCCCAGTTCTTGTATTTGAATGTGTGGCCACAGCCACGGGACTGACCAGCCAACAGCGACCAGCACGCACGTGCCCGGGTGAACCTGCACATAAAAATTAATGAAGAATCTGCCCTAGGGTGTTACAAACAGGCTGCTTCCAATTTTTCCATATGCAGGGAAGAGCAAAGGGGTTTTAGGCTATTTCATCATCTCCTAAGAAAACAAACATTTTCATTTTCTTTTGACTTTTCAGCAGAAAAACAGATTTTAAAAGAAGGGGGGTTTTGCTTGTAATTTGCAACCCACCTGTTTCAGAACTGTGCATTAACAGCTGATTTCAGTGAATCCTAATTTTTGGCACCACTACAATTTATTTCAGAATGAATAAGCATTTTTCATGACGACAGAGTGTCATTTTTTAATTCAGCTCCCAAGTCCTTAGTCATACCTCTTTTCTGCATACTGAAATGATGTTAATTTCTTTTTTTAAGTGTAGACGATAGTGTACATCTATTAAAGGTTTAGAGATGTGTTGTGTTTCTTGCTTTGTCACTTTCCACTCATATCCACCTTCCCATGGAAAGTTCTGCTCTGTGTAACTGTGCTGGAGTGAGATGGAATGGGCAGTAGCCATAAACATTTAAAAAAGGACAGTCATAGGAACCTGACCTGTTGGACAGTTTCTGAATGAAACAAGTGAATCCTGATATGAGTTCCTGACAGAACACTATGTGTTCCCCATGCTGTTTAATCAGAAATGAGGAAAACAGCACAGGGAAGGTGCTTGATGTGTATAAAACTAAATTTTTGTCCAAGGTCAGTAGCTGTGACTTTTCTAGGCAAGCACAAGGGGTTTGTTGTTTTTCTTTAGTGGATTGTACTTTGCTTTGGTTGTTGCTTTGCAGATATGTATAAATATATTTTTGAGTTCTAATTGTTGTAAGAAAGCCTGAATGCTGCTCTTGTTATGATGTTTTAAAAGAGTGGCTCACCTGTTTGTAAAGCATGTACCTTTTGAAACAAAGGGGACTATGGAAAAGACCAAATTTTGTGTTTGGTGTTCTAGTGGGATTCTCTGTTTAGAGATGACTCAGCACCAACTGCAGCTAGAAAGTTGGGACAACTGGGACATTGTCTATGAAAATCTGATAATAAAACACAAGAGTAGTGCAGGGTTCACATTCTTATTCAAATATGCTGCCCTATGTATTGAAATGACTGTCTGTATTCCCCCTAGGGTGCTTCAGGAAAGCATCATGATGTGCATCAGATGTAGTTAGTTTAGGAATCGATAGAGTAGGCAGAATAGCCTGGACTTCTGGAGAAGGTAATACAAGTCTTTTGTGAACCCTCTGGGACTGCCTCTGAGATGGATATGTGCATACCAAGCACAGGACTGCTGGAGCTTTGCTGTGATTATTAGATAAAACTAAATTAAAGATGTGCCATGCATCTTTACGTTTGACTATTCGCCTTGCTGTTTGCAGGGCAGACTTGTAGGGACTGCAGTTTGTCATACACTGTCCTGATGAAAATTGTAAAAGAACTCAGGGTTTATTGATGGTTGAGGACTGATTAGCAAGGAAGTTAAAGTTTATCAAAATTCTTATTCTTTAGGAAGAAAAGTATTCATAACCATTATTTAGTGACTGAACTAGTGTTTTGGGGTTTTTTTTGTCTATAGCCTTTTGTTATACATGATATGGATACCTTATGTATGGCAGAGAAGACCCTGGTGGCCAAACTGGTGGCCAATGGGATTCAGAACAAGGAAGCAGAAGTTCGGATCTTCCACTGCTGCCAGTGTACGTCTGTGGAGACTGTCACAGAACTCACGGAATTTGCCAAATCCATCCCTGGCTTCTCCAGCCTGGACTTGAACGATCAGGTGACGCTGCTGAAGTACGGGGTGTATGAAGCCATATTTGCCATGCTGGCCTCTGTGATGAACAAGGACGGGATGCTGGTGGCCTATGGGAATGGATTTATAACCCGGGAGTTCCTGAAAAGCCTGAGAAAGCCATTCTGTGATATCATGGAGCCAAAATTTGATTTTGCAATGAAATTCAATGCACTGGATTTGGATGATAGCGATATATCCCTTTTTGTTGCTGCCATTATTTGCTGTGGAGGTAAGCATTGCGTATTTGCTCTCTAAGGTAGTAAATTTTAATATTTTCCCCTCATGAATTAAAAATTTTAATGGAAAAGCTTCTATCCTCTGGAAGATTCAGTTCTACCACTAACTAAACTTTGAGGAATCATTATAAAATTATGACATGTATTCTTTTGCTTGTTTCGAGAACAGATCGTCCTGGTCTTGTAAATGTAGGACACATTGAAAAAATGCAGGAGAGCATTGTGCATGTACTGAAACTTCACTTGCAAAACAACCATCCTGACGACACCTTCCTCTTCCCCAAACTTCTCCAAAAAATGGCTGACCTCCGACAGCTGGTCACAGAGCATGCTCAGCTTGTTCAGATAATCAAGAAGACTGAATCTGATGCACATTTACACCCTTTACTACAGGAAATCTACAGGGATATGTATTAAGGATTTTTAGTATTTTTTTTTTTCCACAATATTTAAAGACAGAGAAATACAGATGGGAGCAAAACTACTTGTACAGTTATGTGCTGTTCACTCAGCCCAGAGCAGGAAAAATCTAAAACTGGGGAACTGGAGTGTTACACTTCTTTTGGTTTGGGATCTTTTGTCTTCTTTTGAAAAAGTGCTGCAGAAAAATACTGGTCAGAGTGCTCAATGAAGTGTCTTACAATGGTTCTTTTATTTGGAAATTTGAAGATTGGTAAGGAATACATATTTGTATAATAAATCAGAATGTTAAGTAACAGAAATGAACAAAATTGTATTTCCTCTTGGCTTAGTCATTTTAGTATTAATATAAGAAATTCAGCACCTTCCTTCCAGGTATCTGCACAATCAGAAAGACAATGCACTTTTGCCTAATGGTAATTACTGAGAACCAGCTAACACTTTTTCTTAAAGCATTCAGTCTAGGTGTAGCAAATGGCTAGATATTACTGTCCATACACTTCTAAAAATTTGGAAAGATCTTTGATCCATTGCTGCTTTAATTCCATGAAATGATGTACAGCTTCATCTAGTGTTACCTTGGCATACTTAGGGTTAGCATGGTGAAAAGACGGTTCCCTTATGAAACTAAATAAAATCCAAAGATTTATCTAAAATACGGCAGAGATGCTCCAACAGGTGTGTCTTGAAGAGTAAACTTGATAAACTGATGGGACCTTTTTGTTTCAAAAGTCTTTTAAGGAAATGTGAAAATATCATTGGTGAAAAATACATTGTTTACCCTGTATTTTCTGTAGAACTTGTTATAGCTCAGGATGCAATTTTGACATAAAAATACTATTTTGAATTAGCAAGAGTTTTGGAGAGACTGAAAAATCTGATCCTACCCCAGGAAAAAAAAAAATAAATAAAAAAAAAGAAAAAAAATTTTAACTTTCCAGCAGTGAGAGCTGACTCCAAAGGAATGATTGGATAGGAAAGGCACCAGCTTCCTTTAAGTGTCTTAGCAGTGTTTGCACCTGTTTACTTTTCTGATGAATACACTGCTTCATTTTTTACTCACTTGGCTATATTTCTATTCCTTCTTCAGCCTCATTGATGGAAGTATTTGGTACTTGTTTTCCCCAGAATTTGTCCTTGTGGGTAAGGTGACAGTAATACCAAGAACAGTGTTTGTAGGTGTCAGACTGTGTCATAGTATGAAAGGCAGCACTGAGAGTAAGTTTATTGTGTTCCTTGGAGTAAACTGATTTTTACAAGAGCAGTTGCTGTACTCCTGGTGCAAAATAAGCCATAAGGAAATGGCTTTCTGACTTTGCCACTTCAAGGGCTCTTTTCTCAGAAAGCTGCCCAGAAATGCCAGCTGCCTGCAAGGCACTCTGCTGTTTCTCTTTCGTTTCTTTGGTACAGTAACTTCACATTATTGCCTCCTGATTTTACTTTCTGTTTCACAAGAGCGAGGTCTCAGGAGCAATCCCAGCATTTTCACTACACTTAAGCTTTCAGTGGCACAGGAGGACATTCTGTCCTTGTTTTATTGTAGCACGTTTGAAGACACCAGAATCTTCACTGCAAGGATTAGGTGATGGAGTGAGAGCATCACATTGTCATCCCTATTTCAGTGGCAACGCTTGCTTCTGTCCAGGCCCAAAGCACAGCTGGACAATGGAAAAATTACAGGTTTAAAGGCAACTTGGAGTTTATCTGGGCAATGATTGTGGCAGGAGTCATTGATAAATATAGATATATTTAGTGTAAAATATTGAAGTACAGGCCTCAAATTTGGTGAGCATCTGGAGCAGG
>VZUA01031360.1:4275-16937 GCA_013401035.1 Horornis vulcanius
GATAGATGCTGCAGCACCTCTGGATAAAGTGTGTCTGCTGGGCTGTGGCATCTCCACGGGCTATGGGGCTGCTGTCAACACTGCTAAGGTAAAGGCTGGGCTTGTGGCACACACAGCTTAGCAACTACAGTAGGACTGTAAATGTGATGTACCAAATCTGTTTCTTTTTCCTCTTCAACTGATGAAGTTTAGCTAAAAATTTCTAACTTCCTCATAAGAGGCCAGATCAGGTCAGAAGAACCTGTTGCCCTTTGGAGGGAATTCAGGCAGAGTATTCTGCATCTCTTTTGATAGCAGCTATATACAAATTACTTTTCCAGTTTGTGTTCATCTTGCTGCAAGTCATTCTGATAGTCTGAAGCTCAGGGTGAGACAGAGGTGGTAGGTGAGTGGGCATGAGTCTTCAAGCAAAAGAAAAAGCTTAGTACCACCTACATATTAAATTTCTATATAGTTTCCCTTGTCTATATCTCATAGCCATATATATTTGCTTCAATTTTTTCCTTTATTACAGTCTCCTTAACCTGCATTTCCTCTTCCCATGGAAGGATGATTTTTTTTCTGCTGCTCATGACTCCTCTCTTACTCCTAGGTGGAGCCTGGCTCTACATGTGCCGTGTTTGGTTTGGGAGGAGTTGGGCTGGCAGTTATTATGGGCTGCAAAATAGCAGGAGCATCCCGGATCATTGGCATCGACATTAACAAGGATAAGTATGCCAAAGCCAAAGAGTTTGGAGCTACTGAGTGCATCAGCCCCCAAGACTCCAAGAAGCCCATCCAGGAGGTTCTGGTTGAGATGACCGATGGTGGTGTGGACTACTCATTTGAGTGCATTGGAAATGTCGGAGTCATGGTGAGCGCTTCACCAACAGGAGCATGTACAGGGAGGGACCAGTTCAGCTAAATAGCAAGATCAGCTGCTTTCTTATCACAAAACATGTCAGACTAATTAATTTTTTTTTAGTAGTAATGATAACTCCTATGACTAAAAAAGGACAATTTACACCCAATCCTAATTATGTAATGAAAGCAGTTGCTACTTCTTGGGTTGAAAATGGCACTTACAAATGTTTTTTCCTTACCAGATTTTTTTGAGATCCCAAGTTTCTCTGTGCTGCCAGTTGAAATTAATAAAACTCACATAAAAATACATTGTGCAATGAACAGTAAAATCTCAGGGATCACTCAGTATTTCCCTAATTTCTCAAGTAATTAATTTCACCTTTGGAAATGCAGGAGTATTACTAAATGTAAGGCTAGATTTTCAGGAATTACAGTAGCATTCCTAAGTGTTGGTAATGTGGTCTGTGATTACAGTTTATCGCAACTCTCAGTGGCAGTTCAGAGTGACTTCTTTGAAGGCTAGATAGGATATGACAAGTGCAAAGTGAACCTTTAATAGTAAGGGAATCTGAACCAATGGAAAATAAATACAAGGTAATTTTCTGTATATGAAATGTTCCTTAAATGCTGATGTGCTGATTCATTAATTGGGGGAAAGGAAGTGCTACCAGTCCAGGCAGCATAAACCTTAGCAATAAACACTCTGCTTTCTCCTGTCTGTCCATGAAGAGGGCTGCCTTGGAAGCCTGCCACAAAGGCTGGGGAGTCAGTGTTATAGTCGGAGTGGCTGCTGCTGGCCAGGAGATCTCCACACGGCCATTCCAGCTCGTAACTGGGCGCGCATGGAAAGGGACCGCATTTGGAGGTAACTCTTCCCTATGGGGATAAAAATAATTTACTCCAGGCTAAAACTGGGAAGAACACACCCCCTCGGTTTGGCTTGTGCAAGAAATGTACTGTTGACATGCTATTCACAAATGTTATGTTGGCTTTTAAGATAAAGACTCTTAAAAATGTGTTATTCCCACAGACAGGGTACAGATTAACACATTGGTATGATAGCTAACATATTTTGAAGAGAGAGTATCTCTACTATACTACTCAGTACTAAAGGAGTGGGACAGGGAGACTGCTTTATCATCAAGTGAAGGTTTGTTTCAGTTTGGTCCAGTTGAAGGACCTGGTCTTTGGGGAGATGGGAACTCACATCAGTATGTTTGTGTTGCTTAACCGCTAAGTAAATTGTGGGGTTTATAGCACATGACAACGTGCTATAAAGACCTTTAAATAAAAAGGGAACAAGTGCTTGATACACATTTTCTGCTGTCAACTCAAAACCACATTGAGGTTTTTTGGGAATTCAGTAATTGCTGAAATTGATGGAAGTATTCAGATTTTGAATTATTACACTGCTCTTTGTCCAAGCAATACAAACCTTATTGGGTTGGCTTATAAAGATTTGTAGGGGGCCTGACAGATATGCCTTGTGTATACTTTCGTAGGTAAGGGCTGCTGTTAATACTGAATGCTGGAACAGCTAGTGAAAGATTCTTCATCGACACTTGTGTGTGTTTGGATAATGTGTGCTTTTGCCAGACCTCCGTGGGAGGGACAAACATGTCACTTGTCTCTGTTCCTTTTCATATTGATCATACAAGTGCCTGTGTAAGGGCTGTGTTTTTAATTTTCTGAGATGGGTGGAAAAGGGAAAAACAAGGCATGTATTCCTTCTTTCAGGCTGGAAGAGTGTAGACAATGTACCGAAACTGGTGACTGAATACATGTCCAAAAAGATCAAGGTTGATGAATTTGTGACTCACACGCTGCCTTTTGACAAAATTAATGAGGCTTTTGAGCTGATGCATTCAGGAAAAAGGTAATGTTCACAATATTGAAAGGTATACAAGACACTTGTGATCAGACATTGTAGAAGTACAGGTTCCCTGCCCACTGTCACGTTTTAAACAGGGAAGCTAAAGGGTGACATATACCACATGCATTGATTCTGATATAAACACACTTCCTGAGCTTCCAGGCATGTGCCAAAACACAGACACACAGTAAAAAGCAAGTGACAGTGTACAAGAGAAATACACACAGATGTAAAGCTGATAAAGGGGACAGATCAGTCTCAGGCTTTCACCATTGCTAAAACATTCTTCCTTATAGAAAGGAATGTAAAGAGACTGAAGATTACGTATGGCAGTACTATTTAGGTTCCTCTGCAGATAGACAAATAGTTATGAGCATTATCTCCAGAAACCAGCACGGTCTTTGTATTAGATCTCAGTCGGTATCTATCTATTGTATATAACTTTGGTATAGTACTAGTTCTATCTGCTTTAGCTCATATGGATTCTATTTTGGATAAATCAGTTGACTGTACTTGTTACAATTGAAAACACTGCATTTTTGCAAATTTCATTTGAAAGCTGACACCTAGTTTGGAAAAGCTTCATTTGGAGTTTATTTTACTGGAGGAGAGATGAAAAAAACACCTCAAGATAACAAGCATTATCCGGGATTTTTAGTAAATAATATAGGCATAAGCATGACTTCGTTCTTACAAAAGACAGAAATTAAAATATGTCTCAGCAGTGAAAGAGAAGGGGAGAGATAGGGAGAAAACTGACTTCATGGTAATTTTTTTTTTCTTTTTTATTTTAAGCATTCGAACTGTCCTAAAATTTTAGAGCCAAATGTGGACCTTCTAACTGGCCAGCACCATGCTAAATGCCTTTTTATAATGGAATTTTTGATAGAAGATAGAATCAAGCAACTGAAACCTCACTGGGACTAAGAAGACCATGTATTTTAGGGTGAGCATTCTGGGTATTAAATAATAAATTGTTAACCACTGAATAGCATTACAGAATCAGTCCTGATTATGGAACTTCTGTTTCTATACTCATTCTTCAAATTCAATAGTGGCTAACTCAATCTACTTAATAAAAGCTTATTTCTAAACCCACTGTTGGAATTATTTAGCATTAAGAGTGACTGTGATTGCTGTGTTTTGTTTTCCTCTAGTGATTTTACAGTGCATGTGTGACAGAGGAAGAGTGTTCTGCAGAGTCTCCAGCAAACGATGTGGGATTGATTCACTGCACAAGGCACAGCTAAGCACAGGGGTGAGAAGCAGCATGCATTTGCTGCAGCTGTGCTGAGAGTGGCTAGAACTTGTCAAGTATCTGAGGCTATTCTAGGACTGCAGTGAATTGTAGCATCCTGCTCAACCTTGAAGCCAAATGTAGAGCAGAGAGTTTGGTGTCCAGGGGTACCCATATTCACTGGGGTGGGCCATGTTCTGCCATATTTCTCAGTGGTCTCTTTGGCAGACCTCTTGTAAAGATGATGGCACAAACTCCTCTAGTCACTTGCTCTAGTAGTGTCCTCCAAGGCTTCGGGACAGTTGTCCCATTTCTTTAACTTCCTGGTAAATGAAAAAAACTTTGCAGCCAACACTGCAAAAACAAAGAGCGTGGGATTGTTACCTTTAGTCAGAGATCTGATCATGCCATTGAAACAGGAAATACTACTGTTAGAGCAGGTCTGCTCTTAAGGGCTGCAGGGGAAGAGGAAAGAGCATTGTGTGATGATGGCTTCAGGATTTTTTTGGTTTTTGTTGGAGGGGAAGGGATTAAGTCTCAGTTTTGAAGTTGCAGTTTTCTTAACTCTAGAAGATGTGACTGGATAAGGTTCTTTTTGTATTGAAACCTGGAATCACTGCCTCACATCCAGAAAAATAGAGAAATAGCAGAAAACAGACTGCAAAGCAGAGGCAGAAACCCCAGCAGTTAAAAAAAAAAAAAAAGTTAGATACATAGAAACTCAGTGTTTTTCAGTGAACCAAGGACACTGATTAACTGAGAAGTTTAATGTTTTAAAGAACCCTGGTCAAAACGACTTCTAACAGAGAACACTGAATGCAAACAGTAATTTTATTAGAAGAAATTCCCTCTCACCACCAACAATTACTCTAAGCCACTGCTATACAACTGGGACAATTACATCTTTTCTGTCTCTCATTAAAAAATATCTCCTAGAGCATTCTGAAAACAGTTGAGGTACTGCATTTCTACTTCATTTCAGACAGTAAAGAATGAATGTGAATGTTGTAAGAATTTTATTTTGAGCATCAGGAGGAAATAAAAATGTATTTGTACTAAGAAAGCGAGCCCTTTAGCCCAGCAATGAGGTGATTCTCAGTACCTTATAGCTCCAGGAAGGCTGGCTGAAAATCAGAAAATCCAGTAGAAAACTTGCTGTGAGTACTCCATAATTACAAGATGGTATTGATACAATACTACCTAATCTGGAAAACCACACCCCAGCTGGATCTAACAGATTTAAAATACTTACACTGGAACAGCTGTTCCTCTATGCTGCACAGACTGGATCAAGATCACACAATCTTGACTGCACTACATTATTACTTCAGAGAATCTGCAGAGCATTTGTGGGAAGTCAGTCTATAAGAAATGTAGTGATACCAGAGCACTGGGGTTAAAGACCTGCAGTTTCTCCTAGCCTGAGGAGTTATGTCCCAGCCACTACTTCATCCTGCAAAGCTTTTCATTGAATGGAGCATGTCTGAAATAGGGTATTTTTGAAGTTGTTCAGCAAAGGGACTCAAACCCAAGAGCTTCTACCCCATTTTTGGTGATCAGGGTACTGTATTGAATGGCATCATCCTGAGAATGGTAAGAACTTCAGTGGACAAAAATGTTCCACCAAATCACTGTGCATGAAATGTGCATGTACTCTGCTGGCTGTCATGTAAAACATGCAGGCTGCCCACTCTCCTCCTGCTGTTAATCTTACTCAATATGATCTACCAAACCTTCTCTCCTTAAATATTCAAGTTAAGTTGCAGAAACTGCATGAAGAACTTCCACACTGACTTACACAACTGTAAAAAGGAAATATATTAAGAGAATGTTTTGGAACTAATTGCAGAATTGTGGTTTTGGTAAAAGTGTACACAATTGCTAAAAATGTCATTAAAAAGTAGATTTAGGTTGGGATCTTTTATTTAAGTGGATAGCAACTTATATAAGAATCAAAATACTTAATTTCCACAATCCAGTCTGCACAGGTCTAGTATGTTATGTTCAAGCAAAGACACACCTAGATAGGTGAAAAAAATAGCTTTTCTCAATACTTTTATTTAGTAAGTTTTGTTGTGAAGGCTGATGTGCCCTCTCACGTTGAAAGATCTGGTGTAGATGCTAAGCTTTCCACTCATTTAAAAATACTGCAGTAGTATGAACTCACTATAATGAGTATGAAATCACAGTTACCATGCTGTGATTACAATTTATAGGCAGAAATGCACAGCACCATAGATTACCTGCATTAAAAATGTGCTGAATTTGGTTGTATCAGTGCAATAAGAAAGAGGTATCCAAGTGGCATCTGTGTGGGTTTAAGGGTGAGTTCTAACTGGGTGCATGCATACCAGTGGGGCTTGCACTACTGCAAGCAAACTTGGACGTAATTGAAAATTCTATGTCTGGGTTTGGATTACAAGACAAAAAAAAAGTTATTTCTGTTAAAAGCAGCTGCAACTTTTATTTTATAGACCAAAAATGAAGACCCCTCCCCCCCGGCATCATACACACACATAGAAAAGGCAAGACCATTGTAACCATTCAAGTGAAGGATATGGTGGGCAAACCTCCAGGACAGGCATCTCCTCAACACAGTTCATTCAGCACAGGTATCCCCACTCAAGTACTACAGTCTGTTTTGTTAAAAATCTCTACACACACACGCATACGCACGCACACGCGCTCTCTGTGCATCGTTACAGGTCACTTTACTGCATAATTAAAACAAGAATAAAGGTAATGAAAACATCGCAGTGATACTCTTACAGCAACAGAGGTCTGAGGCACTCAGGGCAGAGAAGACATTTTCTGGCAAATTTGGGAGCAGATGAGTCCAGTTCTGGGAAGCGCTAACCCCTTTACCCCACCTAAATTCTGCAGTGCCAAGGGGAGCCAAGGGTATGCAGCACTTCATGTTCTTGGATCTGTGGCAACAAATTCACCAGACATTTTGTAAGAGGTGTATTTTATGCCCATGATTGTATGATTTAATGTCTGTGTTGGTTTAAGTATTTCTTGCATTGCAGTGGTGTAAGGTGAAGTCTACAATGGGGTGTGAAAACTTTTCATTACAGTTCAGAAGAAAGATTCCCTTAACAGAGACACCAAAGATGATGGAAGGGAAATGGGCATGGAAAAAGAAAGGGTAGAGAGAAGAGAGGCTTAATCAATCCACACTCCTTAACATAACCATTTCCAGCTCACCATGACCCATTAACAAAATCTAAAGGGGTATATATACCAACGCTGCCCACTCTATACCCTGTCTGAGGAAAAAAATATCAGTTTTCATAGCTGCCCCCCTAAGACTTTCCAAAAGCCTGAAACTCACTCAACCGAGGGGAAAGAAAATGACCCGTTTAAAAATTACCAAAAGAAAATGAATACAGTGTTGAACGTATTTCATTTTCACACACTCAGACTTGTTTTGAGATACTTCACTGTAAGTCTTGCAAATCCAATCCCCCACAGCTACTGTGGATATACTTTTAAAAAATGCTCCACAGTTAACACATGTAGGGATCCCATGAATCATGGGATCTTTTTGGTTCTTTTTTCATTCTTTTACCTAGGCAAGTCTGATACATCAACTTCACTAAGCTTTTGGTGCAGGAGGCTGCCTGCAAGTAATGCTTTGCCACAAAGCTTATTCCAGGGAGCTGCATATAAGACAGACTTTGTTAACTTCCCATCCTATCAAATCTCTAGCAAGAGAAACAAGTCCTGCCATTAACACAGTGTGCCACCCCCAGTGGCAATCACCACAGAAACCACCAGCAGAGAGATGGGAGCAGAATTAAAGGTAGCCCAGCTCTTGTACATGCGTGTCTTTCTCCCTTCTGCCCCCTTCTCAACTGATAAACAAACGAGGCCCAGAATAGTATCTGCAGAAGCAAGAGCAAGTCTTTGGAATAAGAAATGCTTAAAATCTCAGGTGCCACTCACAAACCAAGAGTGACAGGGCACACTGAAATGGTGAAAAAAACCTGGATCCCAAAATATCAAGTCCCAGTGGGAAAGCTTACCCACGCTTTTCTAGCTAATATCATGGCAGCAACAGAAGCAATTGTGTGTCTAATTGGAAGAAAGGTGCTAAAGAGATAATTGAAGAAAAAAGGAAAGTACAGCGTGAGTGTTGTAGGCAGGAGGAAAGCAGGAAATTCTTTTAATTCTCTGCTTTTGCAGACATTGGGTCAGGTTCCTTGAGATATTCCTCTTATCTACAATCACTGAGAACAAAGTAAATGGTGAAACCTTTCTATTCTGTACTCTTAAAAAAATGCATAGTACAGGGGCAAAAAATATATTTGTATTTCTCGTTCTGCTGCACCTGCTCAGTGTGTACTATCACTGGGTCATGAAGTGGGGGCGAATGCTGTCCAGGCGCCGGGTGAGGATCTCGCAGCCCGTGTCCGTGACCAGCAGCGTGTGTTCAAACTGTGCCGAGCGCTTCCCGTCCCTCGTCACCGCAGTCCAGCCGTCGGGCCAGGTCTCGTCCTGCCAGCCACCTGGGAACAGAAAGCATCACCTCTTGCCAGTTTTTAAATAACAGGTATCAGTCCCCCAAAGAGAAATGAAAAAGCTATCAGCTCTACAGGGTAGAACCAGCATCCTGTTCCATCACTACTTAAGAGCAAACAAGAGTAACCATTTTACTCTACTGCTAAATTGCTCACCTTCACAGATCATTGGTTCAATTGTAAATACGTGACCTGGCTTCATGACTCCAACAGCCTTGTTTTCTGCAATAAAATAAACACTCAAGTTAGGAAAAAGAATACCATCTCAGTAAATGAACGAATCCCTGTCCTAACAGAACACAACAGAAACACAGTAAAGTCAGGAAAGCCCTTCCGAGATGATCAGTTCACTTCTCCATTTTTACGTATACATGAAGACTTCCCTGAGTTCTTTCCTTCTCCCCATCCACCAACACTGTAATACTCACTCAAGCAGCATAAAATTAATTGCTCTCTTTCTCTCCAACAACTGGAATTTCAACTCTAGTTCTATAAAAACACTGAACAAATAAAATACAGGGATTTCTGCACACTTCTATAATGGAAAATCGTAACTGAAAAACAACAGAAGAAGCACCAAAGATATTCAGAGAAGGCTTGGAATCTCCTTATTTGTTTGCATGGAGCCATTTGCTTCAATAAATTGTCAAAATGTGACAGTGGTTAAGTAATCCCATGATTTAATTTATGAAAGACACTGCCCCCTAATTACCCTGGATAATGGGGTCATAGTAGTGTCAGAGTGATTAATGCTGTGTTCATCAGCTAACATAAAGCATTTTGAGGCACCCAGGACAGTAACACAAGAACTTTTTGATGTTAAATGCACCAAAAATGCTTCTGTGGAGGCACATGAACTGACGGACAGCATGACTCCAGGAGTGCAGTCTGATTGGAGAAAAGCTTCAGCCCATTTCCTCTGCCCTGTTTCACCTGGAAGGACAGTGCAGCTCAGATGTAACTGAGCCTGAGAGCTGGAACAAACTCCAGAACTGCACAGGAACCATTCGCTGCCAGCTACTTTGCTGCTGTGGACAATCTGCATTAATTTTACATCCCCCCATCTAACCTTAATTGTGTAAATTTATTACACTGCCTAAATCACCTAGAGATTTTGAAAACCTCAGACATCAAGCTGCCACAACAGCAACAGAACATTTTTCTTAGAAAATGAGCTTTTTGCTTTTCAAACTCCTTTCATAGTAGGCTAAAAATAAGCAGCAGCATTCTTTTTCCTCCATAAGCTTTAAGTCCCTCAGATCTTTCCACTTTGCTTTTGCTGTGATTCTGTATTTGAAAATACCAGAAAAAACATCCAGCATCTTTCTTTCTGGGAACAGACATCTTTGCTCAATTAAAAAAAAAAAAAGTTCAAAGTTCCAAATAGTCAGGAAAGATAGAAATTTCCTTTGTCTTGGATTGGATTTTAATTTGTTTTAAAAGCTCTCAAAAGAATCCATATTGTCTTCATTTTACACAACAAAAAGTACATACCAGGAATTTTACCCTGGTAAAATTACCCTTTTACCCTGCAATAAACAGATTTTCTCTGTTGTCAGAAAAAATAACTTAGGGAAATGATGACATGAAAAGTCAGGAATTGCTAGACAATATTCTATAACCATAACGTGTTAAAGCTCATTAGGAGATGGGAAGATGGAGGCACCTGTCAGGTCTGAGGAAGTAAGTGTCCTATTATCAGGGCAGCTTTACAGCAGAAGTGAGTGTGAACTGTTCATCACTGCTTCATGGTGTTTACTCTGCCCTTAGTTGTCCACTGGCACTTAGCCTTCCGTCCTTTGCCTCTTGTGGATGTTGTTTCTTAGTCTTGCTGGAAAAATTGTTACGGGGCCATGGACATTCCAAAAACTACCACTACTGGGGGAATGTTCATTCCTCCTCTGCCACACACTAGGATGAATTTTCCAGAAATACCAAATCACAACACTCAAATGAAGAAAAGTGAAAGAAACAGGATCCAGATTCAGGTAAAACACCCATCCCATCTATTCAAAGAGCTTTTTATTTGCATCTGTAAAGGGCAGTAAGGTTTGGCTTAGAACTTCTAAGGAGAGAAATATTTGACAGTTCATGTCAGACAAGAACATCTAAGGGAATTCAGCTGGGAATTCAAGAAAAAACTTTGAGCACTTACCCAGTACTGATGAGACCTAACACTAACCATTAGTGCAGGCAGATAATGCAAGCACAGGTTCATAATGTATTACACAGTCCAGAGACAAAAAAAAAAAAATTCTCAAGTGCCAAAATGCCAACTTGACAGCTCAAGTAAATTGGGTGCACTCACTGCCAATCACTTCTTGTCTACAGGACAAAAGGAACAAATACTCACTGGCATAATGGGGCACATTAGGAGCTGTATGGAAAAGTTTATGGATTCCATGCCCACAGTAGCTCCGAACCACTGAAAATCCATTTGCTTGAGCGTGTTTCTGAATTATGTTCCCCAGTTCTCTGTACCGAACACCAGGTTTTACTGCAAAGTTAAAGAGATACAGAAGGAAATTTAGAGAGCTTTCTTTCAACATAACTAACCACCAAACACCATCTTCTGTAGCACTCATGACCTGTGTCCATCTGTTCCAATATGCAGCTTCCTATGAACACTTAATCCACTGAGTATGTATGTGTATGCAATAACACGAGAGAGGGAGGAACCTGTATAATTTTAAAAAAACCCAAGAGAGACAGAAGAAAATGCCTTTTTCACAAGAATACTACTTCCTTCCTTTCAGGGATGCAAGTACTCACATTAAAACGATGTCAAAGTTTGAAATAAAAGGACTTTCAAAGTACTTGGTGAGCTCTCACACCCTGAGCTGCAGTGTTTCTTGCAATTAATGTATGAACTATATTTTAGTATACAATTATCCCTCCATTATGTGAAAAATGCACACAAAGCACCAATATTTAGAAAAATAAATAAAGGGGAAATGGTTATCTCTACTCTTAGATGAGATTCTCACTGACAGCACTACAGCAAGTAAGAATGTTCATATTCAGGTTTAACTTTTTTTGACAATCCCTTTAGGAAGCCTTACAAGTCAAAGAGTTTGAAACACATGAAAATGGTGTGAGAAATTCACTCTGAGCATTTGGACAAGGGAGTAACAATACCATAAAAGCAACAATGTTTCATCATTCAGTTAATGAAGATTCATCCCAAAAACAACCTTGAGGCCCTTAAAACAAAACATCAACTTTTCACAAGACTATTCCCAACTCCCTGAATATATGCTGTTCCTTCAGGAGCCAGATGTGTGGCTGTGTGGAGCCATCTTAAGCAGAGTTCACATAAAGCTAAACCTTTATGTGAAGCAACAATTTAGTTCAATTCTCTGCTAATGTAAGCGACTGCAGCTGAAACCCCTAAGCTGAATTTACAGAAAGTAACAAGAAACTTTTATTACTGGAATATACATGCTTCTTCAAAAATTACAAAAGGACATGATGGGAAAGAGATTAATCTGTTGCATTTGTGCTAAATAGCTGTGAAGTATGGGCCTGACAACACATGCAACTCATTTTAACGGAGCAAGGAGCCCTCTGTTTTCTCTCTCATACAGCTCTCCCAGCAAGAGCTCTGCTGGTTGAACACCAAGACATTAAGATGATTTAAAGAGGGGAGAGGTGACCCCTTTTAACAGCTGAGACATTTGCTGCCAGAATTCCTACTCACATGCAATGTCTAAAACCCTTTAAAACATGTTACAGTATCTAAAAAATTGGTTAAAAAGACTTACAGTGAGATTTTTAATCTCATTGTAACGAACACAGGGAAAATTCCTGCCAGTTTCTACATCAAAGCCAGGATACAAAGGATAAGAGACAACACATGTAACATTTGCTATAAAAAAGTACAGGAACAAAGATACACACTGTTCTGGTTTAGCTCTGAAAAACGAAGTGGTCATTTCATTACAGGGATCTCAAACAGGTAATCTCTATTCTTCACAGCTCAACCTGGCAGTATTTTCTTGATCACACAATGGATACACAAGACATCAATCCTATGGATTTTTGTCTTTTCAGCTGGACTAGCTATCTCCAAATTATTAACCCAAATTATGTTAATTTTGATTTCTTTCATTAACATTTACTTTTGATTAAATGCAAGTTTAAAGCCTTAAATGCCTAAAATGCCTTTAAAGCTTTGGTGTAGCAC
>VZUA01031360.1:33657-51723 GCA_013401035.1 Horornis vulcanius
ATAACCATTTAGAAAGATTCCTGTTGCATCCCTTTGTGGAAGCTGTGTTATTTCTGAATATGACTTTTATTTACCTTAAGGTCTCACCCAATATCAATAGAATCACATGGCATAGCAGCATTTGTTTTATAGTACAGTGCATTTTCACTATGAATACATTGCTCATTACCAAATACCTTGATTTTTTTTTTAAGTCAACCCTTGAAAAACAAAGCCCTTTAAAACAGTTTTTGGAGTAATTAGGGGAAAAAATCTACTATATTTATTGTCATCTTTAAAACAATAAGAGAAAGCTTCTTATTCATTCAGTTCATATATGCATACAATCTGATTAAGAGGTGGGAAAGCTCAGCCAACTGCAAATTCCAGAGGAGAAAAGGATGCTCAATCAAGATTCGGATATTACTACACTACAAACCTCTGTATAGCACAGATCTAATAGACTAGATTTAAACAAGCTACCCAGAGACAGGGTTATCCCATCCCTGGATGTTTTCATAGCCAGGATGGACTGGGCTCTGAACAACCTGGTCTAGTAGAAGGTGTCCCTGCCCATGNTGGGGCTTAACCTGAGACTATTTTGCATAATGAGAACTCATTTTTAACCTAATACCTTAAAGGTATGCAAAACAGAAGACCAAAAAAACCCTGTAGTACAGCATTTAGCTTAATACCAGGCTATCTGTTATATGTATATATATATTAAATACAGTATAGATTAACTCACATTTTATCTGTAAGTACAAGTATGTTGAGGTGTTAATAATACATCTGATGTTAAATGAAACAGCTGACTATTTTCAGCATGCTGAAATCCTTCTAGGACAGTTAAGAGCCCACAGAGACAGCCTCCGGTCTAAAAACTCCATACAAAATTCCCAAACTAGCCTAAGCAGCATACATGAATAGTCAGGTTTTCAGAAGAGTCAAATATGTGTTTTCAGATTCCACTCCAAGAGAAAAGTACCTACATGCAGAACCTTGGTATCAGCAGGGTTGATCGACTTTCTCCTTCATCTAAGACCTGATCTTACTCTGAGACTCCTGGGTCCCTCATGACCAAGCCCTTCCTTTGAGGAAGGGACTGCATTTTGCAGCTCTTCAGATTTACAGAAATATACAACTGATTTCTGAGAGTAGTGAAGGAACAACAGACCAGAAGAATTCCAACTGGACTATCCTGTCAGTACATGGAACACTAGCTCAGCAAGTCTGTCCACAGGAGTCTGAAGTTTTACTTTCAGAAAGTCATGAGGGCTCAGCTTTTACACCTCACCAACAATCAGGTGGTTACTTCAGACACAGGTATTCATGGTGATTTATAGGCAATTGAGAATGTTAGCTTCCTGATGAAGGAGATCTGATTTTCTAGAAGATGGTATCAGTTGAGTGCCATTTATGCCTGAGGAAACTCCTGTGTGCTGCAGTTGAATCCAAGCAGCTGGTTTCAGCCTATTTCAGGCACAAAGAACAGTGAACGAAGCAGATGAAACACTGCACTGATATCCTATGATCTGATAGGAGAGAGGACAAAAAATAGTTTCATCCAGGTCCATTCCTTCCTGCTCCCCATCCCTAACGCATTAAAAGCGAAAAGAAACAGCAAAGCAGGAGATGGGACAACAATCTTCTCTTCAGGTCCACAATTTTTCACAAATTACTGTGACTTTGAGCATCCAAAGCAGTCAAGGGCCCAGGGTTGAGTGTCAGTGAAAATGTGCCTTCCAGAAAGCAGTAAATTGTATATAAACTCACTGAGAGAACAAAACAACATTTCTTTCCTGTCACCGGAATTTAACAAGTCATACCCCACCTCAGATATCAAGAGTTTCAAGAGATATTGATTGGGAGGCACCCACCAGTGCAAGAGGGATGCTGCCCCTGACCATACAATCCAGAGAAATTGCTATCCTTTCAAACACCTCAAGCACACGGGGCAGAGTCACCACATAGCCCCAGTCCTCACTTCCAGCTCCATAACCAGACCACTTCGTACACCTGGGGCTGACAACACAAGGGCACACAAAACAGGGAGGGGCAACACTTCTCCTGGAGTAAGTTATCACTACTATTATGATACAACCCATGGCCAGCAGCTCTCAGGAGAAACAAAAATGGCAAAGGCCACTGACTTCAGAGTAAGAGAATGTTTCCAGTGTCTACAAGTAGGTATTTCTGAATTTGGCTGGAGAAACAGCCCTGCACCAGCATCTAGTCCACACCACAGTAAACCTACTCTGTTTTGTCCAAGACACTTATATAAGTAGTATGAAAGAGGAAGTTTTTCACAAAAGCAACACAAAATCACTAATAAGTGATCCATTCACAACTAGAAGGTTTATATAAAAATTGTAACTGGAGATCCCAAGAACAGTCAATACTCTCCCCTTCTTTACCCTTCAGACACTTGCAGAAGACATAAAAGAAATTCAAATTGTCTACTTAAACACAAACTCTTTATGTATACTACACACAATGTACATGCAAGTGACTATCTGTAAGGCATATTTCACAATAGCAAATTCATCTTAGCAAGAGAAACTCTACACTTGAGATGTGATGCTGGACATCCGTGTGATTTCCACATTCAGAAGATAGACTGATTTACTGTATCTCACCACAAGATGACAAACACATACAACACTTCAGTAGGTCTCTAAAAAAAAGAAAACAAAACAGCGAAAAAAGGTAGCTGGTAGTGATTTGATTTATTAGCCTAAAATATTACTAAGGGTTAACAGCAGACAGAATCCTGTGGTAGAACAGTTCCTCCTGTTACACCTTGAAGTGAAAAAAAAAAAAGGCAGGGTTCAACCACCTCAAGAGCTTCTCTGCTGCTAAAAGCCATTTTTACCTTGTCTCCAAGACCAGCTCAAAACCTCCCTGCTAGGCCAGAACCTGGCCACATGGCCGCCTTTCCATGACACACAAGCAGAACTATTATTTAGCAGCTTTATCCAGTCTCCAAGGTGCCCAAAAGCCAGTGAGGAAACAGTGTTGGCTCAAAGAAATCTCAGACAATGTCAAATTACTCCAGCATAAGCATTTTCAGGGCAGGTTGTTGAGGCATACATTTTGATGAAGAAAGGGAGAAAAAAAAAAAAAAGTAACCAGAATAACACCCCTTCTCAAGGAAAGGAGAAACACAAATAATAAATCCACTGGGGAAATCATTGTCTTGAAGGAAACTACTTGGAAAGTTCACTTCAATTCTCTATGTGCAGTCATGAAAAATAATTTTTTAATCAATCTCCACACTACACTGAGATTCTCAGTCCTATACTTCCTATACCTCCTGTACCTTTCAGTCCTATACCACTTTTTTTTTCTTAGCAAATTATATGTTAGTAACTTATAATCCAAACACATGGCTTCACATGGTTACCTTCCTACAGTAGTCCATAATTTTCCATTGTCTATTCTCAGCACTAGAGAAAATAAATTCCTACAAATTTGGTTTTAGCTATGATTGGAGTTTTGGCTGTATGAAAAAGTCATTGTAGGCTTCCAAGCAGATTAATTACCTGGTGTCCATGTCTATACAGATGCTTTTATCTGTCAAGGAGATGCCAGATAACTTGTGGACCCCAATCCACCCCTCTGCCCAAAGGAAGTGCCCACACACCTGGCCAACACCAGTACATTCCTTAAGGACAGGCTGACTTTATGGCTGGGCCAAATTGGGCCACAGTGGGCAAACCTGCTCTTCTTCCTGAAGTGTTTCATGACACTGCAGTGCTAAACCAGGAAAAAAAAAAAACAAAACAACAAAAAACAAAACACCAAAAAACCAAAACAATTAATGCAACTGCTTTTCCTCTATTTAAAAGAAAACTCTGAAGACCTCAGAAATGGCTCACCACGGAATCAGTGACAGCCTAAGGGAAAGGGTAGAAGTGTGTGTCCTTAGAGGGAGGGAATTGCACCAAGCCAGCTACAACACAGGTTGTGCTGTGAGGTGGAATAACATCCTAGGTCCACTCACTACCTTATCAAGGAGTTATTTATGCATGTAAGACCAGAATGGAAAGAAAACCACCAAAGAGAGAACTCCAGAAAGTTTCACTGATGCTAACCAGCCCACTGCTGTCAGCTGAAACTCGCTGGAAGTTCAGAGAAAATAACAGTCCTTCACCTGCCATGTGCTTATTTGAAGAGGAAGCCAAGCTGTCAGCAGCACCTCACCTACCCTCCTGACTGTACTTGCCAGATACCAGGGCAGAGCTGCAGCGAGTCTCCTCCTCGGCACACACCAGGAGAGCTGGAGCCTTGGGACAGTTCCATGCTGGGCCTCACACACACGGTGCTAAGTGGGGGCTAAGGGTCCTTGCTACAGAGGAACACAGGGACTCTTCTCTCAGTGCACAACATTTCTTGCATGTCTTTAAAACAGGCTGTCCCCCAATGTCCTTCTCTGTAACACCTTCACCCCAAAACCTACGAAGCAACCTTCAGTGTGCTTACCCACATTCCTGATTGGGACAGCAAGGCACAACATGTCCCAAGTCACTCAGAAATGAGATGACTGGGATCCCCAGTTCAGTATTTCATTTTCGAGGCAGGACAACTTTACAAGCATGTAGTCAGTTATCCAGCAGCCTATTTAACAAGCCAGGAAGTATTTCCAATATTTTCCCTAACAACAGCAGCAGATATTTCAAAATAATTAAACTTAGCATATAGAAAACAAGAATCTCTGCATCTTATATGGAATTAGCTGAGTTAGAGATGAGAAGGAGGGGAGTAAAGATGTAACTAGAACTCTTCACATTGGCCTGTTCATTCTCTTAATAAATGGTTTTGTCACCACCAACTAATATTTGTATACACCAATGATGCATTTATGATGATTTTTCTATCAGACATGTCAAAACACACAGTAAAACACAGAGCAAATCCTAGAAGTTAAGCACCACGTGGGAACCAGAGATACAGAATTGTCAGAACAATTCTGAATTGCAGTTGCTCCAATTTGGCATCGACTCCCAACACAGGACAGAGAGACTTCAGGGGAAAGTACTGGAAACTGTGCAGTGGGTGTGTCACAAGCACAGGGGAAATTTTCCCCTAGTCCTATGCAAACCATAGCTATCAGCTTACATACTGACTCAGAAAAATTTTCTTCCCAATTAATAAATTAACCTAGCTGATATGACTGAATTATTTTCTTATGTTTATTTACAAAAGTTCAATGACTTTACTCTGAATTATTATTGTGACAAGGAAAGCCAGTGTAAAATCTCTGAGCTAAACACATATGTTCTCAGTGATTTTGACATAATTACCCATACAAAAAGACCAAAGGATCAGGCTATGTATTTTAGTGCACATTTTAAAGTTAATTAAAAAAACAAACAAGACCAAAACAAACCCTACAAACAAAAAAAAACACACTCGGCAGTCATCAGACAGCTCTTTCTATTGAAGGATCACACTCTGTTACCACTGTGGCCTACAGAACACGTTCAATTCTCACATTTATACGCAGGAGCTGACTGCTCTATGACATGTGGCCTAACCTGAACCTTCCTGTTTGGCACCCTCAGAGAACATCAAAGGACATAGTGGGGAAAAATAAAAGTTAAGAATGAGAAGGGAATAATAATAAAAAAAAGAAAGAGTATCAAATATTTTTTTACAGAAACTCATAACTTCAAGAAAATCTGTTTTTAGAGCAACAAGTCTCCCGGTGTCTATCAAAGCCGAGCAACTCCAGAGCTGACGCTGACAGAGAAACGCACCCGCTGGAATTTGATGAGCACGTCCTCACTTTGTCCCACTAAGCCTTTATTTTTAAGGGAGCACACGGACCACCCACACCTTCAGGCAGAGGAACATCCGTGCACCCCCTCACGAACGCTCCGGCTGAGCTTTAATGCCGCTGAGGTCCCGCATCGCCCGCGGCCACGAGGAGAAACGGGGCTCCCGCCCCGCCCGGGGCCGCCAGCCCGGCTTCCCCGGCTCCCACAGCCGAGGAACCGAGGAGGAACTTCGTGCGGGGTCCCCGGCTGGGCGCTGCTGCGCCAGGCTGGCCGGGAGCGGGCGGGCAGAGAGGCAGAGCCGGGCACCCACGGCCGGGCCCGGGCGGCCGGGAGCCGGCGCGGGGAGCTGGATCCTGCGCCCGCCGCACGCCCGGAGCGCCGAGCGAGGGGCTGGGCCGCGGGGAACCTCACCTGGGAGCAGAAGTAGGAGCCCTGGATGCCCAGCTTGAGGCAGGTGGGGCACTGCAGCTTGGCCTCGCTGCTGCAGCCGGCGGTCTCGCACACTCTGCGGGTCTCCACCGCCGCCGCCATGCTGCCGGGCGGCCACGGGGGAGGAGCCGCCGCCCGGAGCTGCCGCCGGCTGGGGCGGGCGGGGAGAGCAGGACGGAGGGAGGGACGGACGGACGGACGGACGGAGGGGGAGAGGGAGGAGGCTCCGGGGACTCACAGCCACATCCAAGCCGGCCTGGAACGTTCCCAGTGATGGGCCATCCACAGCTTCCCTGGACGACGTGTGCCAGCGCCTCGCCAGCCGCACAGTAAAGAGGGTGTTTAGCCTATTTAGCCCAGAGAACAGAGGGGATCTCATAAATGTCTCAAAGGTGGGTGTCAGGAGGATGGTGCCAGATTCTTTTCAGTGGTGCCCAGTGACGGGATGAGGAGTTAACGGCCATAGACTAAAGCACAAGAAGTTTCACCTCAACATGAGGAAGAACTTCATTACAATGAGGGTGGCAGAGCCCTGGAACAGGCTGCCCAGGGAGGTCATGGACGCTCCCTCTCTGGAGGCATTCCAGACCCACCTGGACACACTCCTGTGTCACCTGCTCTGGGTAACCCTTCCTTGGCAGGGGGGTTGGCCTGAATGATCTCCAGAGGTCCCCTCCAACCAGTTGATTCTGTGAAGAACTTCCCATAGTTTTCATCTGCGAGGCCGTACATGAAAATTTTCAAGCATATCTTCTTTATTATGGAGTGTGGGCTGTGGTATGTAGGTCTGTCTGTGTGGTTTATAACAATTCTTTCACTCTATTTTTAGCCCAGGTAAAACCATCACAAATTCAATATTCAGTAAGGCAGTAACTAAAATTAGAAAAATAGGCTGCAGAGTCAAGGTGCCATTGTCACATGAAGGATGCTGATTGTCTTCCTGGAAAGAGAAAGATTAGAAACCAATGATCTGGCATAAAAATAAATGTGATTAATGCACATATTATATTTCTCCTATTTGCATGGGTTAGAGAGTGAAAAAAGATACTACCTGTGCCTGTAAAGATGACTGCTTATGTTCTCTGGGTATTGTCAAACCTAATGTCAGTGCAGAATCAGAGAGTTGTTAAGGTTGGAAAAGACCTTTAAGGTGAAGTCCAACCATCAACATTGCACCACCACTATGTTCACCACCAAACCACGTCTGCAAATGCTGTATCCACATTTTTTGAACACTTCCAGGGATGGTGACTCTACCACCTCCCCGGGTAGCCTATTCTAACACTTTGCAACCCTTTCCATGAAGAAAGTTTTCCTAATATCCAATTTAAACCCCACCCCCCAGCACAACCTGAAGCCATTTCCTCTCGTCCTGTCACTTGTTACCTGGGGGAATACACCAACCCCAACTGGCTTACAGCCTCCTTCCAGGCAGTTCTAAAGAAAAATAAGATCCTCCCTGAGCCTCCTTTTCACCATGCTAAACACGCTAGATTCCTCAGCTGCCCCTCACCAGAGTTTTGCTCCACATCCTTCCCAGCTCCGTTGCCCTTCTCTGGGCATGCTCAGCACCTCAATGTCCTTCTTGTAGTGAGGGGCCCAAAATCGAACACAGGATTTGAGGTACTGCCTCAACAGTATCACAGAGCAATGATCACTATCCTATGTACTAAAACATCTCTAACTTAATATCAGTGCAAGGTGCTTTTTACTGGTTGATGTTACTAAGCAGTTGCTTTCAAAAAGAGCACAGGGAGATGCCTATTGAGTGGGAGAATAGCTGCAAAACACTTCAGAGCATGCATCTACAAGATCCAGCCATTAGTACTGGGATCCCACTCCTTGTTTAAATTTCAGCTGTCTTCCCACTGCTGGCAGGTACAGACTATGATTTCATTTAAAACTTTGCGGGATGAGATTCTATCTTTCAACTTCAGTGCCGTTAACTTCAATTAAACTACACCAACCTTTATTCTGATCTTAGTACACAAAATATTCTCCTGATTTCCCGGCATCCAGATGACTCCCCAGAAAGTGTGATTCAAAATCCAAACTATAATCTCAGTATTTTCTTCAACTGTCTTATTCCCCATGGTCTTCTCTCCCCATCTTTAACAAAGAATAATAATAACTTTAAAATTCTTTATCTCCTAGGCTTAGAGGTTAGGTGAAAACTTCTGCTTTTCCAGAACAGAAAAGCATACATCCTATACTTTCAGAGTAAGTGTATTCATATAAATCTACTTGATGCATTATGATAGCATTAATTGGCAAAAAGTGGCTAAGTACCCCACCTGACTATAGGACAAGGGCAACAGATAAAGTGTATGATCCAGGTTTGCTGTGTGATAAGCAGTTTCACTTAGCATGGCAAATTAACTGAAGGAATTTGATGCCATGCTATTACTGAAGTGTAGTTGCAGGTGGACACCTGTGTTTCTGACAGTTCTCACCTTCATTTCTCCAGTACTGATCATACTTGTACCTGCCTACCATTTGTAGAAAGTGTGAATTCACTGTCAGAGTGAATTAGGAATGTTTCTAGGATGCCTGCAAAACACAAAGATTACAATCATTATTTTCTTAAACAAGTGAAAATAGCTGTGTACTGATTCATGCAGTTCACGCTGTGACAGTATTTATGCCCAAATTCTGAAGATAGGCAACCGACTGCTAAACAACATAATGAAATATCTTTGAAGGACACATCATTATGTGCTTATTTTAACCTTCTCAAAGCAAAATGTTACCAAATTGGCAGAATCATTCCTTAATGACCCATGTTGCTAGCAGGTATTGTACTGTGAAAAATCAGTGCTGCTTTTCCAAGTAACCAACAAACCAAGCTATCAACCAAAGCAGGATAGGTGCCTTCATACACTTTAGTTGCCTCTTTGTTCCATTTAAAGAACCCTAAGGAGTTGCAGACATAGTTTACCTGGTTAAGCAGGGTTTGCAAGTACCTGTTGTCACTGACATGGTATAAAAACCTGAAATATACTGGCTGATCTAGTTTCAGTGTCTCCTGCTCAAATATCATCATCTGCTTCTTGATGAGATTTCAGTACAATTGTTATTAATAATTTAGGATACTTTATTAAATTTTATAAGCATCTAATTCACATTCCAATTCATATCTGAGTATAAATTCACAATTTATTCCTATTTTTATCTTTCATCCTTACTGGAACAATGTCAGTATACCTTTGTGCTCATTTTGTAGTGGTCAACAAGGAGGCAGGTAAGGAAAAAAGAGGATTCCTGCTCTAACTAGTAGACAGAGTTCCTTCTGTTATTCAGTTTCATTTATTTGCTGTATTTCTGAAGTGCAAATTAAAGGCATGCTGTTTCCCTGCTTCCTTATAAAAGCCAAGGATGCATGTATTAATTAAACAATTTAAATATATGTGTAATTTAAAGAACAGCAAGCCCCCAGTTGAGGAATTTGCAATCTTGCGTACTTGTCTTCTTTGGAAAGAACACAGAGTGCAGTGGCAGATCAGCCTAGAATAACAAACCCTGAAAGATTTGGCCTAGGATTTGCTGTTGAAATGGTTTTTAAACAGCCCTACAATCATCATCCCCATAGTAAAAATTATGTGGTTTCTGTGGTATTTCAATACTTTTGTTTTCCAATTTGGCCTTGATGTTCTGATTTACAAAGTGAACTGACTCCTGCCTCCTGGAGGTCCATCCACTGCCATTTCCCATTATGTGGTGGCAAACTCATTCTCACCAGGGAAGTTCACTGACCTTTGCTATGACCTTACCTGAGCAGAGGTCTTTTTTCTCTGTCAGTCTTTTCACGTCCCTTGCTGGCTGCCTGTCCCCTGTGTTACAGACCAGCGCACCCAGAGGCGCGAGTCACGACTTTTATAGCCCATTCATGATGCTTGATTTATGTCCACTCCTGTCCTCCCAACTTCTCCAAAGTGATGCAAGGCTGGGAGTATGTGAGGGCAGCAAAGAGGGTAAAAGGGGAGGTCAGCTATGTCTCACGGGTCAGAGAGCAGCCGCAGAAGAGCGAGAGCAGCTGGCAGCTGAGACAGCAGCTGCTTAGGGAGAAAATGGCCACTGAATTTGACATTACTTAATTAAGAGAGCACCTTAGTTTGGGTCCCCCTCCTCGCTTTGCTTCTCTGCATTGCAGTACTGGGGGCTGGGCAGTCTCCCTTTCCCAGTGAAGCTCTTGGTAGCTGTCTCCTGTTCAGGCTCATTGAAGATGCAATTAAATGCCTCTTTGTCTAGCAAAGGCTGAAACAATGCAAAAATGCCACCCAGGAGCCAGACCACATGCAAATGTGCACTGTTGTGGCTTGGCCAGATGGTACAGGCACTTACTGAGTTTCTCATACCAAATGCAACAGTTATGTAGGTTGTGTGTGTCTGTTACGAGCATGCAAAAAAGAGAAATTGCAAACCCATCACAAACACCTCCAAGATGGCCACAAAAGCATGATCTTAAAAAGTGAATGGAAGACAGCCCCATAGGAAACATCACCCAGAGGAAAAAGACAAACCTGTGCTCACGGCAAAGTAGTCTGACTTAGAGTATAGGGGAGAAAAAAATCATTGTAAACATCCTTTGTAAATGAATAGAGTTGCATTGAATAAATACATGTCTCCATTTTTCCTCTTTAAGGAAAAATTATGTGGAATTTCAGGTTCTGTCCAATTCTCTAAGTCAAAAGAGGTTACATATTTTAGGCAATATATTTTAAGCCTCTGCATCACTCTTTTCCCCTCCATTGGTGCAGATGCAAACTAAACTACTGAAAGACCCACTGCAGCCACAATCCAGGCTGGAGCAGCCTTACTCAAAGCTAATTCCAAGCAAGCTTTAACACTGCTGAAAAGGAAGATCCTGCACATTCTTTTCTTTGTTTTGTTTTGATTTGATTGTTCAAGCTGTACCTCCTCTTGCATAATCTGTATTAATATAGGGCATCAAATTTGCACTGTGATGCAATGATTCTTTCTGCATTCAAGAACACTCTTCTGGTACCCAAGAATTTTAACATTTTCCATTGTATGCATATGAAATTGGTTGTTTTATCACAGGACAAGATCAAAGGGAAACAAGCTGCGTCTTTGTTAGAAAACTGGTGTTTAACTGGTCCTATTTAACCAGTAAGTTGCAAGCTTTAAAGAGAGAAACTCCACTCCTGGAAATATTTGAAAGAATCCATGAATATGTCTGGAGATGAGAAAAAATTTATTCTTTGCTATGGAAACACAGTAGGAATCATGGAGTGAGGCTCTGGCCCAATGAATTCAACAAGAATGTTACTGATATCCAAAGAGATTTCACTTAGTCTCATCAGAGGGCCATAAAAATTGACTTAATAGTAATAAAATACAATCAGTGTTTTATTTCCACTTTAGATACCATGGACAATACTGTGACATTAAAAAATCCTTTTTATTTTCAGGTTTCAAAATGAAACTAAGATGATCAGATTTTTAATCACATACGACACAGTGATTCTAAAGGTGTTATTTCACTCAAATCAGTGAGATACAGGTGTGCAGATCAATTAGTTCTCATACCTACACACCTCTGACTTGGATGCCACTTTTTGCAGAATGAAGATATTCCCAGCAACTACCTAAATTCACACTGGAAACTGATAAATCCCTGAAGGATTACCGAAGACAAGATACTCAGCATTTCTTTACTTCAGCCCCTTCTTTTCTCCACTCTTAACTTCAAAAGGTGGAATTTTCTGGCTGTATCTATGATATATCTTTGCCTTCTAACTTAAATTTCCTTTTAGTTTGAAGATCACATCACTTGCAAGGCAGCCACATCACTTCTGAGCATCTTGTCTATTATGTGTGTTAGGGACTTGAAAAGATTACAGGAGCTCATAATCCTCTCATTGCTACTGTAAGTTGTTGGATAACTTCTGATGTAATCTTTAGAGGCTTTTTGCCTCCAAAATTCAACAAATCAAAGAAAAACAAATCCCAAATCATACCACGTGCTTGCGTCCCATTTGTGTGGCAATGAGGTAGGCCGTGTTCTGAGCTCAGCTGTGCTATATTCATCTAGCTAATTAAACACTGTTAATAAGCATAGCTGTCTTCTAGAGGGCTTCATGCTCTTCTCCCTGCTTTGCATAAGAGAAATGAAATAGCCAAATGCTATATGATATTCAATACAATTTGGTGGTTAACACTCACAGTTCTTCTCAGTAAAATTACATTCAAGGCTGTAAAATGTAGGTCTGTACACTTGGCTCATTGAGAATAAAAATACAAAGTTAAACACTGAAGGAAATGAAGAAAAAATGATCAGAGAGGAAGACGATTCTGCATGGATTATCTTTATGCTAAAAGACTTAAAGGCAGGATTAAGTCAAAGAATGTGCATGGTTGCCAAACAAGTACAGTGGAATATAAGATTCATATGGCAACATATTAGGCAAATAAATAGGAAGATTTATTAATTACTGTTTTGCATCAAAACATCTATAAAGAATTACCAGAAACCAAATGTTATGAAATAGGTTAAATGAACAGTATATCACTGGACCAAAAAACCTAAAACAAAACAAAACAAAAACCAAAGCAAACAACAAACAAACAAAACCCCCAAACAACCAAACAAAAACACGTTCTTCATGTGTTGATGTACTTCCTCAATGTACAAATTTCAGAGATGATGTTCTTGTTTCACCATCATAATATGGTTTAGAATTCTACAGTTTAGGAAGAAATACTTTCTGTTTCAATTTCTGTTTTGTCACTGGGATAAAGACATGCCCGGTTCTTTTACTTTGAAAACTGTTAGGGTATTTGTTTCACCAAGCAGTATTACAAAAGGTTAAGAACTTAAATATATTTTTGTTGTGTTTTTCTTTATTGAATCCTTTGCCTTTGTTAAGTACTAATCAAATCATAACACTAAAATGAATCCCACGGCTGGGTTTACCTGGTTTAACCAGGGGAGTGGTGGAATCACCATTCCTGACAGTGATCAGAAAAATGTGTGAACGTGACGCGTATGGACATGGTTTAGAGCTGGGCATGGAAGTGCTGGGTTCACAGTTGGACGCAATAGTTCTTAAAGGTCTTTTCCAACCTAAATGATTCTCTGACTGTTCCACGGAGCGCTGTGTTCGAAGGACAAGCGGCTCTGGAGCCCGGGGCGGCTCCCGCAGCGGCCGCCAGAGGGCGCTCCCGCCCCCTCCCGCCTCTTCCTGCCCGGGCGACAGTGGGAGGGGCTCCCGGCGGCCCCCGCGCTTGACGACTTCATCTCCCGGCTGGCACCGCGCCCCCAACGGCCTCCGGCCGCACGTGACCACCGGGCGACCAATCGCGTGCGGCCCGGGTGCTTTACCCGCCCCCGCCCCGCCCCGCGGTGCGTCCGCGATCCGAGCGCTCTAAGATGGCGGCGGTGGAGCCGGTGAGTGCCGCGTTCCCTTCTCCCGCCCGCCTTTCCCTAGCCTTCCTCCCACCGCATCCTTATCCTCTTCCTTCTCGTCGAGGCGCTGTTCCGCCGGCCGCGACGGGCGAGGACCTGGCGGGCGCCCGGGCGGGTGGGCGGGCAGGCAGGAGGCGGCTGGCCGGGGAGGCCGGCGAGGAGCGCACGCTCGCAGGGGCCGGNCGGCCGCCCGGCGCATGTGGCGCGGTGGGGGTGGCCATGTTGGTTCCCGCCGCCGCGGCGAGCCGGGCAGCGAGGGGCGGCTCCTCCGGCAGCGGGGAAGGGCCGCGTTCCCGGCACGCTGTGCCCCGGGGAGAGGCCCCGCGGTGAGGGAGCGCGGGGTCGGTAAGTCACAGATGCGCGGGTGGTGAGGCTAGGCAAACGCAGTCATCGTTTCCAGGTTGTGTCATTTTTATTCGAAGTGGGTCTTTTGGTTTGTTGGTTTGGTTTTTTTTTTTTTTTCAGACCTTTCACGATAATTTAGTACTTTTTTTTTACTTTTTTTTTGTTTGTTTTCCAGGTGATAAATTATGTTCATGGTATTAGGCTCGGTCTTACAAACGTAGCCCCAGCCTGCACTTCCATAATGAGCTGGAGCAGCTGGAAGTGATCCAAGTACAGTTGTTATTCTAATCCCACATGATTGTGTATCATGAGGAGGGGACAGCAGAAGACTCTTAGGGTTTCAAGAAAACCCAGTTAAGGAGGGCTGGTCTCTTACTGCTGTGCTTACCAGCTGTGAATAAATAGCCAGTGTGCTGTTTGGGAAGGCTTTGTAACGTTTAGATAAAGTGAAAAAAGTTTGAAAATCAGTGGTTTTAAATAAAGACTAATTTTGCCCTTTTGTGTAAGGGACACTAATTTTTCTTCTAATGGTTTTCATCTGTGAGCCAAACCCCATATTTTTACCTACGAGGAAGAGATTGAAGTGGGTCAGCATTTATGAGTTGCGTGGCAGCAGCTCTGTACAGGGAGAGTGTCAGTTAAGAGTGCAAGACAGACCACCAGCAGCACCCTTCACGTGTTCTTCAGCCAGTGTTAAACACTTGTTTTCACATCCAAAAGCTAATCTTGGAGCTGTTGCCCACAGATCTGAAGATGAGGGCTTCCTCCCAGTGCAGTGCTTTGTGGCGACTATGGAAGTTAGTAGGAATTGTAATAAATAATTTGTAATATGACCATTAGAAATTGAGATTACTCTAAAGGCCTGGGCCTTGTGGCTTTCTTTGCTGTGCTGCTGGCTCAAAAACTGTCTTTGCACCATCTTCTCCATTAACTCCATCTCCACGTTGAGGTAGATCTGGGCCTAATATAGCAGAAAGTAAACAGTTGGTTTTGATGTGCTGTGTACTAGCAAGATTGATTTCCCAGTTCCAGTTCACCATGAGCAGTTGTGCTAAGCCCCTAAAAGTAGAAGATGGGGAAACACTCAAAACAGCTTAAGTAATTAATGCAGTTTTCAAATGTTCTGCTGTAGCTGCAGTATATTTGCATTCAGGAGTCAGCTACCACCTGTGCTTGCATATTTTCAAATTGGAGTAAATAACAAAGCTTTTGCTTATTGTCCTCGTAGGTGGCTCACTTCTCCTACCTAAGCCTGAAGTTAGACTTGTATAGTGACTGAGGTGCACAGTGTTGCAGAAATACTGCGTACTTTACAGCTGAACAGTTTAATTGTATGTGTTGTTAGAGATTACTTCTTGATCATAGGGAGGCCTTTCTGTTGCTCACCTGTGAAATCTGGACCTGGGTTTGTAGAGATGTCATCTGTAATGCTTTCCTGGTGGGAGAATGTGTCTTGGGAGATGAAAATACAATTGAGTATGGATTGGGTTTTGGATTTTTTTAATACAGGCTTCTACAAAGGTCAGTGATGTTTCTAGTACTGTCATGGTTTCAAAAGTATCATACATTGAGAGTTTTAAGAGGCTTAAAAAACGTTTCAGACCTAACAAATACAGACACTTGAGTTTAGAGTTCTGTAGGGAGTCCCATAATAGTTGTCAAAAAAAGTAAGATTATTCTAAATAAAAATACAGCCTAATTGCATAGGGGTTTACTTCTCCACTGTATGGAAGACTTAAGCCTTTCCAACTCTGACAGGTTAAAACTCTGTTTTTCTTGTAATGCCAAGCTCTTTATTTTAAAAATATTCTAGATTAATTTTTGAGAATATGCAGAACTGTCACCTGTTAGAGTACTCATACAGCCTTTGAGGATTAAATGTGATTGGATAACACCATGCAAAAGTCCACAAAGACAACAACAAAAAAAAAAACCAGTAGTAAAGCTTTAGCAAGCAGTAGTTTACCAAATGTGACTTAAAAGCATAGCTGCACAAAGCCTGTAACTTCTAGGTGCATATAAATCTAATCCCTCATTGTGCAAATTGGAAATGGCATCATGGTGCTTTTATATTTTTGCATAATGGCAGTTATTGTTATAAATTTAACTCTTTTTTTTTTTTTAGCATGCAACAGTGACATTTTAGTTGTCTGTAATTTGAAAAGTGCTTGAGAGGGTAATCTACACAGGTGGGAATCAAAACTTTATTTAAATGAAACTGTTATCTCAAGGGGTTACAAACATAGTGGTGTAGGACCTTAAAATTGTGGACAGTTGATAATAGCTCCTAAAATTCAATGTAGGCGTAAAGGTATTTATTTTGTATTATTTTCAGACAGTTAGCATGTAAGTTTAATTCAACTTTAGACTAACTCTTGTTACTGGGTATTTCTGCTGTAAAAGTCAGTGACCTGCTCTGTTTGAAGTCAGTATAGCATCGAGCTGCAGTATTGTGAACACAGATGCTTGCTGATTGCATTTTTCTGAAATGATACAGAATAGATATATCTTTCACGCGGTTTAATAATTGAGAATATGTCATAAGCTTTTGAATTGTAAATAGCATTTCTGAGTGTGGAGCTTCTAAGAGAAGAGTGTTGCACATCTTGTAAATTTTTTGAGATAAACACTCTTCTGAAAGCAATTTTGAATAATTAAACATTTCACTCAGCATATAAAATACCAAACTTATTGCAAAGAAATGTATAAAAACAGCAAATGAAATCAAGCTGTGTTTCATTTACTGGTACTACCTGCAGGTGTGGAGGTACATGGGAAACTTTCTGATGAGAAAATGTGTTCCTTTTGGCAGCTTTGTAAAGATTAGTTTGAATGTTGAGGAGGTAGAGGAGAGAATTAAATAAGGGATGTTGGTAGAGTGCCTGCATCGTGAAAGAGGAATGCAGACTTTAAATGTGAATTAATGTGACTTTTTCCTCAGATAGTCTTTCACTTTTGAAATATTCTGTAGTCAAGGTTAAACTTGATTTTAGTAGCTGTTTATTAGCTTGTGGTAGTCCTCATTTCTTGAAGTCTAAATTAAACCTGTTCCTCTGTAGGACATTGACATTAGGAAGATATAATTGTGTGGTGTACAGATGTAACTGTGCTGGAACATGAGAGTTGTTAGTGGGCTTAAAGTACCAGTTGTCCTTGATTCTGTGTAGTGGATGTAAGGCAGAAAAGTTTTAACTGTTTAAAAATCTTTTTTTTTTTTTTAATAGATATCTGTCTCTCTTGTGCTCTGTGCTGTTCATCAGATAACCTGTATGTTTGACATTCTTTGCAATCGCTGGGCATACCAGTAGTAATACATCCNTAGCTTGTGGTAGTCCTCATTTCTTGAAGTCTAAATTAAACCTGTTCCTCTGTAGGACATTGACATTAGGAAGATATAATTGTGTGGTGTACAGATGTAACTGTGCTGGAACATGAGAGTTGTTAGTGGGCTTAAAGTACCAGTTGTCCTTGATTCTGTGTAGTGGATGTAAGGCAGAAAAGTTTTAACTGTTTAAAAATCTTTTTTTTTTAATAGACATCTGTCTCTCTTGTGCTCTGTGCTGTTCATCAGATAACCTGTATGTTTGACATTCTTTGCAATCGCTGGGCATACCAGTAGTAATACATCCAGTACTTTTCTTTGAAGACCCCTCTGGACCATTCATACATTCTACATTGAATTATTTTCTGAAGCTTGAATGTGTCTTAAATTTTCAGTGGATATAAAATTCTGTGCTTTGTTGAACCAGGGGCTCAGTGTATTTGCAAAACATGGAGTCTTTGGTGTTGGAGTGTTTGGGGAGACTAGAAGCTTTTTGTTCTTTGAATCATCTGAACTGTTCTCCTCAAGTTTTGGGAAGTTTTCTTGTAGTTCTCGTCCCATGGGTAGATTTTGTGTTCCAGTAGCAGAATGCAGACTGGGAGAAGAGGTGTTAACACAAGGGCAACTTGCTTAGGCAGCTACAAAGATACGGAGGTAGTTTGATATTCCTTGAAAGCTATTTGCTAATGTTAGAGATTTGTGAGTTAAATGGTGAAAATCTGATGGGTATTTTCAAGTGTATGTTACCTGTTTTACAGAAGTCAAGAGGGCTAGGAATA
>VZUA01031363.1:0-13216 GCA_013401035.1 Horornis vulcanius
AAAAAAAAAAAAAAAGAAAACATAATTATGTGTTGCCAAAAAGTTCAAGGGATTCAAGCCTAGCATTAGAAAAATATTGGTATTTGAAGAATGGCACAAAGTCTCAAATAGCACTTAAGGTCTAGACAGGCTTCAGCATATTTTTCCAGGATTTTGTGAAAGTCTATTGTAATGCAGGTAAATTCTTCTGAATGTCTTGAGAAGATGATGTTTATCAGAAGATCTGATTTATCAGATTTTCTCTCTTCTGTACTTATTGTAAACCCTAAAACTGATAAAAGACCTAAACATTTGGCCCTCCAAATAAGAAGCTGGAGTTCAATGTCTGTCTTTGCAACCTCCTCTTAACTCCAAACACTACAAAAGAAAACACTAGAAGTGAAGTCATACTAAAGCAACACAGTGTTACTCTGTCCCTGAACAGAAAGAAGAATAATTAGAAGAAAGGAAGAGACTTCCAGCTAGCAGGAACTTCGTTTTTCACTATAAAATCATTGTAATACATTTCAGCTATAAGGAAATCCTCTTCCAATTTCATGCTACAGTAGTGTCCATAACAAAAATAAATGTATGTTACCAACACAGATTAAATAGCTGCTGATTGAATATTACACCTGGGAGAAAGTTCAGCAGATACTTATGGCCTAAATTCTGACTTTTTCTGCCTTCAATCACTGTTGTTTTTTTCCTTTTCGGTATCTTCCCTCAGGCCCCTCCCCCCAAAAAAGAAAGCTTTAAAACAATCAAAATCAGTACATGTTGCTATAATTGTGACCAATTACTTCAGGTGAAGATATTCTGTTAATTTTTAAAGGCAATTTTTAATTTATTTTTAATTAATCACATAAAATACAAAGAAAGTGTTTAATATATTTTACATAATATGCACCTTTGAGTAGGTTAAATTCCTTCATGCCAATGTATACCAGCAATGTAATTTATTCTGTGTATTGCTGACATAACTGACAATACAGGATTTTGAAAAGTAATCAGAGGAGTCATGAAATCAAATGAACTGGGAGGATTTACCAGTACAGTAGACTTTGACATTTCATTTGATGAATATACCTCATTTTGCATTGCCCATTCTTGTAACTCTTTCTCATCTTGGGCAACAAATAGTTTCGCATACAAATATTTTTGCTGCCTACTTTCATATATGAATAAGAATTCAAATAATGTACAACTATTTAAATTTATTATTGAACTTAGTTAATGTTCAACTCAACTTTTAATTGAAATTATAATTTATTAAACTTCAGTTACTGTAGATGTACTGACAGTACTGTTTTTACCAGGTGATAGTTTCTGTCTAAAATAATGTTTAGGCAAGATAAGAAACCCCCTCTCTCTAACTTGGCATTTTCCTTATAATGTTGAACAAATCAAGATCAATTTCTGGTTAAATGGACTAAACCTTGGCACAAAAAAGCAGTAGGAATGCTTTTCTTTTGAGGGCTGCTTCTTTCCACAGATAGCTATTTCCTATAACTTTAGGGAATTCAGTTCCTCACATGCTGTTACAAGTAGAGATTTACATGAACTGTATAAAAACATTGGGGGGAAAAAAAGCATATTGTCACAGGGCATTTTGCGAAGAGTATCCTCAACAAAGTTATCAACCAGTTGTTAGTTAAGACTACTGAACATAGCTTTCCTTAAAAATTGCTCTTTACAAATAGTTACTTCATGCAGAGATTCACAGCCTCAATTCTCTTCTTCCTTGAGGCATTGTTAGACAAGGCTCTTTCCCAGGGAGACCTACAGTAGCACAAATTTGAAGACATTTAAAAAAACCCAATGCAAAACCAAAGCAAACCAACAACAAAAAAGCACATTAGCTAAATTGCATGTGTTCCTATAATACAGTCAACAAATAAACTGTCTTCTGCTCAATTTAGAAGTGAATAAAGTCTATTTGCTTGCACTTATCCTCAACTGCACTACTGGGAGGAACAGAAAGCATTCATCTCATGCACAATCAATTTCACCTCGCACTCATCATTTTACTTTTTATCTCCTGCCCTGACTCAACATCTCAAGAACATATTGTAAAACTACTCACATATGTTAAAAAAAAACTGTAGGCCCAGTGGTAGCAATAATAGTATTTTTCTTCTTCTTTGGACAAATTATGGTTTTACTCCCTAGAAAGCTAACCTATTTCATTAATATTTTCCTAGATTGCTTTTTGCCTTCCCTTTGAACCTCGTTTAGTAAGATGGATTTCATTTTGTTTAATGAGCTTACCTTTCAGCAACTCATCTTGATGTTGGATTTTATTGTCTTGTGCATACTCCCTATATCTCAGCTTCTGTCAAAATAAATGTAATGCACAGTGCCAGATACAAAGATAAAATGCACTAGGTTTAATGGAAGAATTGTCAACTTTTCAACAGGTATCTGTCTCTGTTCAAAAGCAGAGTATCCTTTTATTTAAATGAGGCCATGTTCTCATATTAATAGTTGGGGCTTTTTTATTATTTCCTCTATCATGTTGTTTCTTCTGCTTAAGTAAGGCTTCCCTTAACCTTAGCTAGATAAGATTAAATGTATCAAATTTTACCTTTGCAATATTTTAGCTGAAGAGTATGTTTTTCAGGGCGGCATTTACCTCAGCTAATTTCAAAACTGGAGTTCACTAATGCACTTGTTGGTGACTGCAGTGCAGATGTCAGTATCTGAGACATCTATGCTATGTCAGTGTAAATGTGTGTCTTGTCCCTGCAGCCTCTTTGCTGCTCGCTGCTTCTGTGATAAAAATGATGGTTTTCAAAAACTGAGATACAATAGCAATTAAACATACTGTTTTGGTAGCTCTTGTGATTGTCGTCTTGTGTTGCTCTCTGTTGCTTCACAAACTATTGCCCTGTGCATGTGTGTCTGCCTGATACCTCTCTTAATTCTGTTAAATCCTGCTTATGTCTTCCAGCTGCAACTCTGCCAGCTTCTCTTTCTGCCAGTGACCAAGTTGCTCATCCTTTCCCCTCTGCTTTGCTAAGGCACCTTTTTTTTTTTTTTTTTTTTTGAGTAAGCTATCTATATAGCAAGGCAGCAAGAAGAGGAAACCCTGCCTAATCTTAGCACACAGGACTGAAATATTTCTTAGCTTTCTCACTCTGTTTGCTTTACCCTTGTCAGAGCAGATTGCTATGCAGACGGACACAGTCACATTTGAAGTGACAGATTTATGTCTAAAACATGTAACAGAGAGTGTCAGGAACCAAACCTGGGCCTTGATTCCATATGGCACATATAGATGGCTCCTATCAGCTCAGCATACAGCAAACCCCTCCGTAGGTCTGTTTTCAACAGATATGGAATATTTAGAATGTCCAAATACAGAGCCAGGGAAAGATGTGACCCCTGATCAGTGCCCAAGGATGAGGCTCAGAAGCTGGCTCTCTTTATTGACCCATAGTGTGCCAAACCTTGGTCCCATGTTGCAAAATCTGCCTCCAGAAGCAGTACAGGCATGTGCTGATTCTGATCCTAATGTTTTCAGTGCATGCAGTATACACATGTTTCGCAAAGACACATGCACTCTTAAGCGTATCCCAGGTTAGTAAAACTTGAATGGGAATATCAGAGAGCTAGTCTTAGTTTGTAATTAGACCTGGATAACATCTTAATGTCTAAGCAACAGGAAAGGTAAGCTTCCCATCTGCAGAGCAAGAATTCCCCAGGAGGCACTTTCAACATTATGGAAATGGCATAAAAATACAGAATGGATTGGATTAGGAGGAATTTAATATCTATTCCCTATCCCAGCCTCCCCAAAATATCTCCCCAAAGCAGCCCACAGCACCCCCACAGCCCAACCAGCACTCACTCAGATGTCAGCAGGTCCCATTTTTCCCTACGAAACAGAAGAAAAAGGGAAAAACCTGATAACGATGGTGAGTAGGACTCTCACCACCCCCAGGTTGTCCTGGGGTCACAAGGGCCAGGGAGGAGATCTCGTACCAGTGTCCTTGTGCTCTGGCAGGGGGGGGTACTCCCACTCTACTCACACTCCCTCCCTAGTGGAAGGATACCTTTCACTAGACCAGGTTACTTGAGCAGCCAATTGCAATCTTTTCAGGAACCCTCAACTAGAGACGCAGTCCTTCTCTCTAGAAAGAGTTCCTAATTTTGCTGTGTGGGGCTTTGTTGTAGCCAGAATAAAAGGGGTTAGTGCACTTCTGCTCATTCCAGTCTAGGAACAATGCCTTCTTACCAGCACTATGTCTTGCCATGTGCAGTATTTTTCCTAGCCCCTTGGCTTGTTTTTGAAGTTGGCTTGTTACTCCATTACATATGCAGTGGGACTATTTCAGACACATAGCCCGGACTATGCACTACATGAAATATATTTCAGCAATAATCTTATGCACTTTTCTTTCTGCAGTTTGAGGTTGTTGTGTTGTTAGAGTGTTTTCAATTATTTGGTTCCAGATTTCCTTATGCCCAGTAACTGTTAAAGAGTTTCAGAGTTTTAAACTTATACAGCATAGATCGTGGAATCATAGAATCATAGAACGGTTTGTGTTGCAAATGACCTGAAAGATCTCGTAGTTCCAAACCCCTGGGGCAGGAAACCTTCCATTAGACCAGGATGCTCAGAACTCCATCCAACCTGGCCTTGAACACTTCCAGAAATGAGGAATCCACAGCTTCTCTGGACCTCTTGTTTCAGTGCTTCACCATCCCCACAGTAAAGAATTTATTCCTAATATCTAATTTAAACCTACCCTCTTTCAGTTTTGTAATAAAATAAAAGGTGATAATGCATTTATTTCCAAAGCTTTATCATGATTCATAAATCACACTGATGAACATGAAAAGAATGCATGAAAATGTCAAGGCGTAATCTATTAAAAGTGGTTAAAATGTTAGATTTTTAAAAAAAATGGGAAAGGGAAAAACTTGCTTGTCAATTGATAAAGTGTGGAGAAACAGAAGCATCAGCATAATCTTCTCTGTGCAGTTTAACAGCTGACTTTTGGATAACGCGGCTACTGTGCAATGAGCTAAAAGTTAAGCTACATAGAGTGCAATTTGTTTCACTCACCTTCAGATGTTCAAGCCTGAGACAATGATCCTAGATTTTCTCCAAAAAGAATAAGGATTCTAAGACTGCACTTCATTATATTCTCAAATAAGTATGCAAACCAGACCAGCTGAACAAGGGCCAGGTTGCCTGAAAAAAAGGTTGTTGGGGGAATGAGTCAAGAGTTCATGGTTTTTTTTCTACTGGCTGGACTGCAAAATGAACCTGTCGGAATGCAGCTAAAAATAAGGCTGTAGAAATCTTGAAAGTTAGGGTAGGGGAGAATGAATGATCTCAGGAGCTGAGGAAAAATTACTACTGAGGATTACCAAGGGAAACACAAATATAGAAATATTTTAAGAAAAGTGATGCTCCAATTATAGGAAGAATGGAAGATTTTGGGAGAATGTGTTTTACATTTTTAAACCTGCCCAGAGAAATGGCCTTTCAAGCCCAGATAAGGGATGGAAAATGTGCTATTAACAGAAAGCATCTTGAGATAGAAGATTGGCCTGACAATATACTAATGTGACTGATGTGGTGTTTTTTCAATTTTTTTTTTTTCATTTGACCACTGCTTATGGAACGTATGTGTTTTCATTTGCTCTGATTTTTTAGAAAGCTGTTTTCAAAAAGTGAGAATAAATACTGCTTGTTTGTTCTGTCTTGTCTGAGTTTAAGTAGAAGACCACAGGATTGAGAGAATACTATGCCAGCCTTAAGAATACATGAAACGTGTTACTCTAGTTATGCTGTTTTAAACTGCATTGAAACATAACCTTAGATACTCATAGTTTTTTTGATGGTTCTAGTATTCATACTTCAAGAAAAAGATTCAGGTTGAATCACTTCAAAATTCTAACCAAAGCCTGTAACAAACTATGCTGATTTTAATCTGACTTATAATAAAAATACAATTAAAAAAAATTAAAACAAACAATGAAACAAAAAAATAAAACCCAACCAAAACTAAAACCCCCCATGCACTTCCAAGTCCTTAGGATCATACTGGAAACAGAAAATCCTATAAATTGATTTTTTATTTATTTTTAAGTACCCTCCACTGCTATGTGAAACAGCATTAGAATCAACGTATTCCTTGAATGGAGATGAACATATAATAATATTACAGATTGACATTTGTGAGTGCAGCTCGTTTTTTATGCTGAAGTGCCTACAGAAGAATAGCAAAGTAGAACCTCAAGAATAAATTCTCCTGCTCTGCAATAGTGTCATATGTATATAAATTCCAGAGTGGAACTTTTCAAAATGCATTGCACTGGGACTTAATTTGATTTATTTACAATTACCCTCTGCATGCTCCTAAATCTCTTGCTTTATGACTTAGTAGAGAAGCTTCCTTTTTTATATTTCTACTGAGTGTTANTAGACCTCTTCAAATAAATATAAAATATTAATTAGTTTAAAGAAAAAAAAAAAAATCCCTTTCAGAACAGTTTTTTGATAGATCTTCGACAAAATCAGAAGGACTATAAGAAGACTGCAAAACATTATGTTTTTCCTGCATAGTATAATCTTCCAGGCATGCTATGGTTTAGGTAATATGCATGCACATCATTAAAATCATCAATTTTTTTGCATAAATTGTATATGTCTTTCTGTATCCAGAGACACTCTTCTCTATTTTCATATAAACCAATGCAATTTAACTACTGGCAAACATAAGCCCCCTTCAATTCTGTTTTCAAATACAAAGAGAGATATCTTATTACAGGTGGTGCTGGTGGTACTCGATTTTTTTTTAGGTGAGATGGTGTGATAACCCACACTTAATGGGAAGCGCCTCTACAGATGGTTTTATAGATATCTTGCTTGTGGTAGGAGGAAACATATTTTACAAGTGTCAGTAAGTACAGATTTACAGAGGTAACATAGAGCAGAACCTGTACAGATGTTGGTTTAAGAAGAAGCTTTGTTGTTCAATGGTGTATCCTCACCATGAAATTGGAAGAGATGTCTACAACTGTGGAGACACAGGCTAGGAAGTCCACAATTGGCATCACGATGTGATGTGCATTGCAAAATCCTTGTCCAGCTTCAGCCTAGATACAGCCTAAACCAAGCTAAGCTTTAGAAGGTATGACACAGAGTCATATACAAAGATGCAGTTTGGGAAAGTTAATAAGGCACAGTTTATTTTGAAAGTTTTTTTGTTTTGGTTTGGTTTTTTTTTATGCTGTGACAAAAGTCAAACTAGTGAGTCTCATACCTAGCTTGGTGCTACTCTACACAGAATGACTATCGAAAATCTCTGCTAGATCCTCATTTGCTATACTTCATTTTAGACACATGGCATATGTTGCTTGAATATAAGAATTATTTTCACAGTGTGTGCCAGTTCTAAACTTTTTGTCCCTGTTTTGAGTAACACCTGCTTCTGAACACTTATCTTTTTTTTTTCTATGACTGGTAAAAGGTGTATTTCTACTTTTTGGCAGTGCTCATGTATCCACTGTGGGACAACATAAGTTAAGAAAAGGTCAGTGAAATAATTTAGGAAATGCAATTGCAACCTCCTGAATTAAATATTTTATTCATAATCTCTGGAGTGCTATAGAAACATGACATTTTCTCTCAATGCATTGAATTTCTATACATACAAATATAGATATAGCCACAGATGCTGAATAATTGCAGTGCATAAACATGAACTAAATTTATGTTTTATATAGCTGTATGATCTTTTAAAGGTTCTTTTGAGTTTTGGTTTGGTTTTTTTTTCCAGTTTGTTGAAGTTTTACTTTACTTTCTTCCCATTTTTCAAACACTTTTGTCTCTTTTGGAAGCCCAAGATTAATTAGTTGATTCTCTCTTTTCTAATTCCATCTACAGTTCAGAGGCACGTAAAATCACAAAGCAAGATAATAACCAATAAATGGAATAATTAATTCAAAGCACTGAAACTAATTTTAATTTATATTTTTCAAAGATTCTCACTAGGGAATGGAGAACCTGGAGTTCTAGGGACTGAACTGCTCCAGTTCTGGTTGTTTTGAATATGTTGCGGACAGAAACAGTTCCTGTATAATAGGAAATTACGACAGCTAAAATCAGAGGGGAAATTAAAACCAAAAAAAATTCAAAAACTAGCAAGAAGTAGGAAAAAGTTAAGAATTGTTTCAATCATAACCTATGTCTTTTAATCAAAACTATTTTGTTTGTCTCAAAAAGACAACTGACTATCTAAATCCCTGGTGTTGTACAGCCTGCTGACTTCTCACAGCTCCACTACTTTGTGGCACAGACCCTTGCCATGGCTCACGTCCTGCAGACAAGTTGCCCACCATTACTGGCCCTGAAACCGGTGGGAAGCACCAGGAATCTCTGCTGCACTGGACATGCAGAGCTACATTTGCCTGCAGGAGCTCCAGGCCCATTAGGGTCTGTAATGTGCTATGGTGGTGGCTACAGTGGGTGCTAGGGCTGTGCCTGTGGTTCACTGTGTGTGTTTCTGAAGCCAGAGCTACCTGGAATACATATATTGTTATCTCTTATATATATAGTTATGTGTCCCTAGCAGACATGCTAAAGTTGCTTGAAGAATTCCCTTGGTCCCCGGACCAAACCAGATGGCCCAAAACCACTTTGCTGAGTCAAGGGTCCCCTCATAAGTATTGTCCTATGGTCCCTGCTGTCCCACTTCTCCTGCTAAAAAACTAAACAAAATCCACTGTGTCAGTTTAGCACGGATGGTAAAAACCAATTAGTGATTGATTTTGAAATTGACAACTAGATTAGCCAATTAAATATAGGTGTACACCTCTGGGTCACACACAGTTTAAATTCAGGAGGATCTTAGGATGCCAGCCTCTTTCCTCCCTGCCTTGGAAGAGGTGAGCTGGCCCCAGCTCCCACTCCCGGGGGCCAGGCCAGCCTCTGCCTGGGCCAGGCCTTTCCCGGGAACATTCTGGGACCGGTGACTCCCAGGCTGGGGGAGAAGAAAATTCTCCTTCCTGGCCCAGATTGGGTCTCCAGCAACTGTAAAACACTCTGCCGCTTTCCCCAGCTACAGTGAGACAGAAGAGAGGCCTCTGATATGTAGCTCTGAGCTGGGCCCCCATGAGACCCAGGGGTGGGCAGGAACCATCTACATTCCTGGCTGTTGGAATTTTTTTACTGCTTGAGCTGTTCGAGCTCCAAATCTCTCCTGTGCTCCAAATCTCCATCTGCACAACCTTGACAACCTTGAGCTAGCTACCGAGAGAGAGCTGGGCCCAATTTAACTCTTTCCTGACACAGATGAAACTTTTTCAAAACCCTAATCCTCCTTTTGAGTAAGAAAAAAAGAAATTGGGTGAATGTAAAAAAGACAGAGCATGAAGTCAAAGGAGAGAAAGAGAGTAAAAAAAACTTTTGGAAGATGGGTTTGAGGAAATTGCTACTTCAAGCTAAATTTCTCTCATTGAGACATGGAAATGAACTTTATATGTAAATTATCCTTTAAACTATGGGAAAATATTCATCTGGGGAGATGTTCAAATATGTGTGTGGATTTTGGAGCAAAGGTGTTTATGATGTACTAGTGATACTGATCACATGAGATGCTTGAACGGAGAGAAAAATGAGAAGCCCCGGCTCTGATGAAGAAATGAGAAGATATCTCTGTTCCCTGAGATGAAGAATCCTTTGCCTTTAGAGTAAATATCTTAAAAAACTAACACCCCTGGGTTTTGTTTGAGTTCATGACCCATAAGCAGCTTGGGAAACTGCTAATGAGAGGAAGTCACAAACCAGGTTTTCCCTGGGTGGCTGTGTTTGTGACAGTTAAAATCTAAAAGAGCACTATTTTAGGTTGTCAGTAGGATCCATGACTCTAAGAGAGACTCCCCTCCTAAAGAATTGAGGAAAGACTGTTTTCAAATGGTAAAACTGACTGAAAATCACAGGTTGTCTCTTTATGTTGAGCGTAAGAAAGTGAATACTTGGGGAGGGAAGGATGTTTTGAAAGTTTCATTTTTTTTCCTTTTCTTATGTTCTTCTTCTTAGTATGTGTGAATAAATTATCTTTATAACTTTTAAGGTAGGCTGTTTTGGTTTTTTTTGGGTTCTCCTAGTCATACCTCAAAAGATAGCAAACACTGAAACCATCACACACACTTCCTAGGAAAATTGGTCAGTTCAGTAAGAATACTGATCTGTTCATTAACCTTAAAAAATTAAGACCAAAGAAATCAATATTTTAGGATCAAAGAAATAATCAGCTTTATGAAAAATGTGACTGAGATGTGTTTTGTGAAAAGTGAATTCTCACTCATCTTTAGCTCACATTTTGCTTCCTATCCCCCCAAAATCAACAAACAAAAAGTATAGTCCTAATTTTCAAGATGAACTTAATTATCATGTTTACATGTTGAAACTGAGTTTATATTCCTTTTTTACCATCTGAATCTGCTTAAAAAAATCTATTTTAGTACTAAATGTTTTCTCAAGTATTGGGTAGATGCTTTATTTTCCCACCCTTTTTTGTGATACACATTAGTTCCTACATCATAATGCTAGGGTTTTGAAATGGTTGCAAGAAAAACCCACTAGATAACTACTTTTTGACAGTGCTTTATTTAATGAAATGGATTTAAATCTACACATTTTAAGCACAAATCAAATAAATAACCACTCAGTAAAGAACCTCACTTACATGCCAAAAAGGGTAAATCTTTAATGACTGAAATCCCTGAAATTTCCTTTAATGTTTTCTGGCCCAATTTTCAATTAAATTTCAGTACATTATTAATGCCATGGAAGGGACAGCAAAGAAAGCAAATAAAAAGTTCAAAATAAGGCTCCATATCTAATAAGTAACCGTAACAAAAGTGCCACAACACAAAACTTCATAGTAATTATTCCATTGCACATAACAAAGTAACTAGTGGAGCATAAAGCTAACAATTATTGTGTGTTGATAGTTCAAGCACAGTATGCTTTTAAAATGCTATCAAACAGTAGCAAGCTATGCCAGAAAGCACAGTCTCATCCAATAGCTTTATGCAAAATACAGACACTTAACAAGTCTTAAAATCTAGTGCAAAGTAATATAGCCTAGTGTTCCTAGGCTTCATAATATGCTGTAAAATACAATGAAAAAGCCTTAGCCAACCACAAACAAACAAAAATTCCTCATTTGCCTGCTAGGTATTCCAGAGACTTTTTTTAGCGCTTTTAAAGTAATACCCTTGCGTGTGGGATCGTTTTTTGGATAAGCTTTACAACCTTCGCGTGGGTCCTTTCTGTTTGTTCTTTATCGACAAGAACCTCTTGCCAAATCAAGGTTTTTCTACTTGTCTTTTCAACAACTCTAGCATATTCGGGGTGCCCCTTGACACAGAAATACAGTTAGTATACACAGCAGTTCTGTTCATTTGATTTAGAAAGCAGGTTATTCTCTGTAAGAAAAGCAATTTAGATGTGGAAAAAAAAGAAAGGTGGCTAAAGAGTGAGGGCTTTACCTCAAAATGAGCAATTGTCTTAGGCTCTGAAGAATCCAGCAGAATTATTTTGATGATACCTGTTTTTTTAGTCTTTTTGCTGCTAGGTTAACACAGTGGGGTGCTTTCTTCAGACACTGAATTTAGCTTCAAGTCTACTATTCACAGCTTTTAGAATGAAAGGAAAAAGTAAAGGTACTATAATTTAGACAGATCTTTCCTTTACTGAATCTATTAATTTACCTATTGTATACATTGGTTATGTAACCTTTAGCAACTAGAATCTACTCACCTTTTAGTTGGGTCTGCTCTTATGACTTACAAAATTGTTAGTCCGTGGCTTAACAACAGCAAATGTGCAACTGGAATCACATTAGCATGTTTAAAATCATTAAACACTTTGTAAAGAGATTAACTATTGAATTAAGAAGTGTGAAAGATTTCAAAAAATGATCAAAGTAAGTTTTGGAATAAAAGTGGCAGTAAGACCGCAAATTTCTACATTGAATTTCGGATTTCCAAGAAGCTGGAAGATCCAGCTGGAGATTTTCAGTAAAATCTAACAAAATATTGCATAGTCATATCTGGATGTGAAAACTAAAAAGGATCAGGACTCAGAGGTCAGCTTCTGATTTTGTTTTATTCTTTGAAGTCTGTACGTTCAGTGTGTGCCGAACAACCACATTTGCCCCTCAGTATTTTCTGATTTTGCTGAGAGATTATGGCTGCAAACACGAAGTTTGGCTGTCCTGCCATGTTGTCCCAAACCTCTGCTCAAAATTACAGGAGTGTCTGTCTCTCCCAAATTACTGCTGTTCCCAATGTTTAGCAGCCTGAAGAGAATTAGGCTTTTTATTAGCACTGAAATTTCTAGTAATGCTGTATACTTATGAAAAGCTTCAGAGTATAGTGATATTTTGACAGAGGTAGAGTGGAGAAAGCTGTATTATAAGCTGTTCATGCTGTAGCTGTCCTGTGAATATATAGAGGTTGTCAACCACCAAGGTTGCTGTGTTTTTCAGCAGTCACTCAGTGCCAAGAAGCATGATGGAGGATTGCTACATTCGGCATTCGAGTCCTAGGCGATCCATACTGTATAACAGGAGTTCCTGAATAATATAACAAGACAGCAGATGACAGTGACTGCTTTGGTTTGGCTCATCTTAGCCTTGTAAAGGTTCAGTTGCCCACATCCTTCTTTCTCTGCCAAATATGACTGTAAAGCAACATAAACCTAATGTAAAATTTTAGTATTTAGAAGCAGATGAGTAATCAAGCTAATTATGTCCTGCTAGTTTTAGAATTGCTAGGTGCTGCTGCAGAGGGCAGTGGGTCTCTCTGAGACATCAGCATCATTGTTGCCAGATGGAAATAAATCTTTCTTTTCTGTCTGAGACTCTGAGCCCAGTCTCTGAGGGCTCATCTGCTCAGCCTGCTGTGGCTGTAGTTTCTTTGAGACATTTTTGGGAGACACAGCCAATTCAATGCCATTTATCTCTCTCTTTTCTGGGATCCAGAGAAGTTGTTGCTTATTGCTTCACAGTATATGCCGTTTGGAGTGACAGCCTCATAAGACAAGGAGGACACCTCTTGTGATATTACCTCCACTTGTGACCATTGTTTCGTGCTGTGGTGTACACAGCTTCATTTCTGTGAAGATTCAACGACTGCTGTAAGATCAAATCATTCCAAGGCTTTTTTCTTGGTGTTGATTTTTTTTTTCTCCCCTTTGCCTTTTTTT
>VZUA01031364.1:452-33587 GCA_013401035.1 Horornis vulcanius
TTTTTTTTTTTTTTTTTTTTTGTCTACCCTCTGTTTTAGGTAGCCACTCAAAGGTATCAGGGATGGATTCAGACTATGGTGCTATTTTGCAGAAGACAGCACAGCATGAAACCACACAGTCATCCTGCCTCAGTTTGCAAGAGCTTCAAACAAAAGGCAACCACAGACACACACACAACCACTGATGATAGGATTTCACATCTATTTGCACAGCCAGTTTGTGCCAGAGCAGAAACCACAGGCCTGAGGATCACATATCAGAAGAACTGTCTGTGCAGCTGAGAGTCTCCTCAACAACTCCTGCCACAGCCATGAAAATACTCTTTGGGTTGGCAACCAGTAACAGCTGAAACCAAGGGCGCCTAAAACCTTCTGAGTCTCTTGGTATAAACAAGCTGAAACAGAAAAATATGAACTGCAGATTCACATAATTAGATTTTCAGTTGTACAACGCAATCAGGCATCTGCAGAGCTGTTTGCAAGATGATAGCAGTCCGTGCCTTCTGTCTTAAATTTCCCCATGGTCTTTATTCAGCAAACCAGTTACGGATGGGACAGGCAGTAACTTCAGGGGATCGCCGTGTGTTTTGAGTTAAGCACATGCTTTAGTGCTTTGTGCTTCAGGACGTTTTATGGCAGCCTGGCTCTGGCAGGATCATTAGTCTAATCACTTAAAACATGGCAGTACAGCACTTGGAGATTACTCAGTTCTTTACATAAATACGGTAAATCAGTGGGTTTCAAATTTTTCTCGCTGTGTGGAACCCCTAAATATTTGACAAAGGTGGTGCACACCTCTGTAATGATTTCACAGAGAGAGATTCCTACATACCTTACAAAATCCTCTCTTTACTTGTCATTTTTTCCTTGGGAATAGTCCCCAGGCCTCCCATACATCTGTGGACCACAGGCTGGAACCCGCTGCTGGAGATAACTTAATCCCTTATTAAAAATCTAAACGATCTCTTCTGTTTATGTGATGTACTTTCTATCTTCAGAATATTTATGCAAGCTAGCAGCATGCTGGCAGGTAGAGACATGGGGAGGTGACAGCATTAATACTGCATTTTTTCCACTGGCATAATTAGTAGGCCAAGTCTATAAATATTTACATTAAATCTGCCAGGCATCACACCAACCTCACTGATAACTTCAGGGGTGTCTTACTGTAAACTGCATTAATGCCTCACTATTTTGTCATCAAGTAACACATAAAATGCTCCTTCAAGCTAAGCCACTTTGAGTAGGTTGTTTTTATCACTTTCTCATTTGGGTGCAGGGTTTAAAGGCGCTTCAAGCATCAGAACTGTGGCTCAGGGACTGCTCTATTTTTCTGTTATTGAGCTATCATTTGTATTAGTGCCAGCACGACCAAAAATATATGAACCTTGCAAGCATAAACCTTAAGTTGATGTCGACATAACTATCTGCGTAACTGCTATTATTCCTCAGAACTGGCAGGGTTATGAGGATTACAAAAACCTGCTAGAGCTCTTTGGGAAGATGAAAACAAATTAACCCCCCTCAAAGCTTCAGTATCTTTGCAGCTGGAGACTGCAACACATAGGGACTTCCATTTTGTGCAGGAGATCCAATCCACCTGGATCCATGAATTCCTACACTATGAAGAGACCTATAAAAGACAGGAAGGAAAGTTCCTTCTCTACCATTTATACCTGCCCTGACTTTTGACAGCATTTTCTAGAAGCAGCTGAAATTTATTTAGTATTTACTGTGGATTTATCAATATTCATAATTAATTTCATTTAACAAACAATATCTATTTGCATGCAAAATGAAACTCGAAATTTTCATGCTGTGCAGATTTCCAGAAATTCACTCAAGCATTCCCCAAACCTTCCTAAAAAATTCAGGGTAAACCAAATATACAGAAAGAATGAGCATGTAAATGCAGGTGTGGATACACCTGGAGTGGAGAAAGAAGTCAAAATGAAAATTTTATCATCTGAAATAATTAAGCAATCCCTTGGCTTGAGCTTTTCTTCCAAACGACTTCTTTTAAAATCCATTAAATCTCTCAAAGTATCACAATAGAATAAATATAAATGTTTAAACATTTTTAATGTCTCAACTGAAAAAAAATCATCTGCCAAATTATTATTATTTTAAATCACCCTCAGCCTTGGAGCCTTTTAAGAGATCTCTGGAGTACCCGTGTGCAGCACAGGGAGAAGCCAAGACTGATTTCAGCTCCATCTCCTTAAATGCAGAATTAAGGGAGCTGATGGATTAGAAAGTTAACTATTTTGGGTCAGGAGCAGCAAGCAGAGGGAAGGCAGTTCTTGGCACTCCTGATGGGTTCACCCAGCCCTGAGCATGCAGGGAGGATGGAGGGAAATGCAATGAGCCAAGGAGGGGGTTCCCCAAATTTCTCTAGGTAGTGGCAGTAGCTGTAGGGGCAGAATGCTCCAGTGAAGGCAGAAAACCCTTCCCTGTGTGTGTGTGTGCAGAGAGTCAAAGTCTGACTTGCTGGCAGGGAGCAAAACCCTGTTTAAGTGCTGAGAGTGCTGAAGGCACACAGGTCATCAGGTAATCACACAGGGCTGAGATGGACTTGTCGGACAAGTGAAGAGGAAATGGGAGAAAATGAAATGTGTGTGTGTGTGTGTTTGAACATGACTGCGTGCTGCAAGCAGCCAGACCTGCAGTGCCTGCATCCCCCTACATCCTCACCCACTGCTCCAGTTTCTTCACAGGAGGTAAATATGGCTACTTTTTAGAAAGTATAAATATAGGACCAGTCATGAGATGCAAGATCTGCTAATTCTTGGAGACTGAAGAGAAAGAGGGGCAGAGCTGCTCTCATAGACAGGTGTTCCAAGGATGCTCTAAATTTCATTCAGATGAGAAGTTCCAGTAACAGCAGAGGTGACCCTGAAGACCTTGATTCCCATGACACTGAGTTATTTAGATCTGAGTACTAAATTTTCCCCTTCTATTCATCCCAGACTTAGCAAACAGTGCATTAACATAAACACATCAAAGGAAATACAACAAAAAGCCCCATGGTTTCATAGTAATGTTACAGGTGAGCTGGGCAACAGCAGGTCAGGGCAGCAGTCAGTGTGGCTTGCACAAGGCCAAAAATGGAATGTGAATACAAGATAAGGACTGAGCATTTATGAGAGGCCAGACTCAGAGAGCTGCTGCTCAGGATCTGGAGTTCAGAAACACTCACATCTCTGCTGCTGCTGTGAGTCAAGGATCAAAGTGGCAAAAAGTCATCACCAAAGGCACCTTGCACTGCACAGGCTCAGGAGAGATGTTGGCAAGGGAGGTTGGAGGATGGAAGTACCCAGCACACCAAAACAACAGCAGGCTCAGGCTTACCTGTGCACACATTGGTGTGCAACACCTACACTGAGAGCAGTCTGCTCCTAAGGCTCTTTTCTCATTAGGGTCCAAACCTGCAGACTCCCTGACCTCATTTGCAGCCTGCAGTGCTCCCTCAAAAGCTCTGTGCTGTGCTCCTTTCCCCACAAAAGCTGCAGCAGTGTTTACCCATCAGCCGAAGAATCCACAGCCAGGACCTCACCCAGCCCACCCCTCTACCCCAGCTGCTGCTTTGTAATTATTTTCATGATTTCAGCCATTTTCAGGTTCTTCTCAGAAATAATTTAAGGCCAGCAGAGCTTGTTAATAGGTAGAACGGAAAGTGTTCCTTTTCATTTCTCTGGCAACATTAATGTAATTATCCTGAATAATTCTCAAACTACGTGGGCTGTAATTTCAAGGCAATATTACCATTACAGAGCCCTGTTCTTCCAGCCAGTATGTGTCATACTTCCCATCCAGAGGTTATTTATCAATAATCAGAAAGGTCTTCATTTACAAACAATAGGGTCTCTTCATCTGCAGCACGACATGGGAGCAGGATAGGTTCACCAGGCAAAAAGATCTGCCATGTCCCTGGCTTCTACTCCTCTGGCATAGGAAATGCAAGGGGAAAAAAAAACCCCACTGCAAAGATTAATTCCATACAGATATAAGAGCAAATATTCAGTTGGCAAGGCCAATAATTGTTCTTCTATTAAAGTCTTAACAGTATCCAAATTCATTACTCTTATCTGAGCAGCCTCAGCCTTCGTTCTTTCAGAAATCAAGTTCAAGGCACAGAGCTGCTCTCTGAGCTTTGCTTAGATATGTGCCCTGACCACGACACACTGCCACCTCAGCCTGCAATAATCATCTTCTGGGGGAACATTTCAGTTTCTCTGCTAGGTCTGTTGTAGTGGAGAGTTTTTGAGTATGGACATGCCACTCTTACATTTGACGCAGAGCAGTTTCTGGTCAGGCAGAGCGGTTCAGCAGCCTGTGCTCATCACAGCCTTTCCCTTTCCAACCCAGACTATTTTTATTCTGTCAAGAAAGAAGCTCTGCTTGTTCTTACACTTAGGTATCCTATTATATCACTAAGTTTAACACCACCCGATGCTCCCAAATTTGGCTCCACAGAACAATTTCCGTAGGCAGCAGATCTGTATTTTCTCAAAGCAATTAGCAGGACTCTTGCAGAACACTAACGAGGCAGCCTGTCAGTCCTTCAGCAGCCCTGGACAGAGCCATCTGTTTTAACGAGCTCTGGGGTGTCATTCTGGACAGCAACACTTCTGCATCATCCTGTGAGACTCCTGAGATGAGCAGCAGTGACCTTCATCCACAATACCTGACCGAAGGAGAACTCTCGCCCTCCTCCTCCCGTGGCAGCATCAGGCTCTCACCACCAGGCTAAAACTATCCAGATCACTCTAGATACAGCTGAAGACATTTTTTACAGTGAGGGTGGTGAGGCACCAGAACATGTTGCCCAGAGAGGTCCCTGCAAACTTTCAAGGTCATGGTTGGACAGGGTTTGGAGCAATCTGATTTAGTTGAAGATGTTCCTGCTCATTGCAGGGGGCTTTGCCCAGATGACCTTTAAAGGTCCAACCTAAACCATTCTGTGATTCTAAAATCTGATGTACAATATCCATTCTGGAACAAACAGCAAAGAGACAACAGATCTGGTAACCAAGATAGTGATAAATCTTTGGCCAAATTTTGCAAATTCTTTCTCTCTGCTTATATTCTGCAGGAGGTGCTAAGGCACGTGCTGTTCATAAAGCAGCTCCTGACAGAATGCAGATACTTGGAGCTGTAGCACATTAAAGAATGATTGTGCTGATACATAAACAAACCACATATACTCACATATTTTGAGTTTCAACAGAGAATACTGGGGAAGGTTTAAAAAGCAAATTGATTAGAAAATTAAGCTACACTGAGATTGTGTGAGAAGGAAGGAAAAAAGATGCAATGGCTTGAGAAACAAATGCATGTTTGTGTGTCAGTAATCACACCTGATCTTTGGCACAGAACTCAGTATGGCAGAAGCATATTGGTGAGGAAATGTACCCTAAGAATCATGAAAAGGCCATTGTGGAAACATTCCAGACCTGGATTTATCTCCAGAGATACACTCAAGGGCCTCTCAATCTCAGCATCTCTGCTTCAGTTATCGGTAGGATGTTGCAAGGGGTGAAATGCCATTTAACTGGGAAATCCCTTTATTTCTGTAGCTATTACCTCTCAATTTCTGAGAGGATTCCTTGTGCTCCCCTATACCTAACCAGGTTTTGGAGCCTGGGCTCAGCGGATTTCTTGTGTGTTCAAGAGTATCCATAAAGGCTGCAACATCCAAGAGTCGCTGAGACCATTTGCACTTGGTCTGCTCTCCTCTTCCAAATATTTATCTGATTCAGCAGCTGGTGAGGTTTAACCCTCATTGCAATGTCAGAGAGGGCTGCTGCTGCTGCTGCTCCTGCTGCTCCCAAATCTCTCTGTGACCCCAGGAGTCATCCTAAGGATGGCTGTAACAATGTTTGTTTCCTTAAGAGTACAGGAGAAAAATCAATGTCCTGTCCCTTTCTCCACAGAGCCAGCACACAATTTGGTTCCTGGCACTGTCTCTTTATCCTGTAACCTCACAGCTGTGCTCTTGGATTCCTTGTGAGCACAGTGACCCCAGCAGCCTCCACCAGCACCATGATGCAGAAATCTTCACTGCACAAGTAGAGGAATGAAGTTCCTCCTGCAATACTCATTTCTACATGGCAGAAAAATAAGAGGCTCCTTTTGTGACTCCTCTGCAGCAGCAAAACATCCTGTGGTTTGGCAGCAACAGGATCTTCTTTTCATTAGTAGGACACAGGGAAAACCTTGCCACATTCGTATATTTTGAAGTGGAATTTCATCACTGCTGTGATTAATGTCAACATCATTTCTGCCCTAAATTCTCCATTCGCTCAAGCTAAAAATACCTTCCTGGATTTCTTGATATTATCCAGTAAGAATCACAAAGGGAGAGAGGATGGAGAAGGAAAGGAGAGGCAAAGGAAAGGAGAGAGAGATGCTTTTTGTCTTTCATCCAGACTTTGCTTTTGGGCAAAGTAGCTGTCAGGGAGGTGAGAGAGATGTTCCAAAAATGTAAGGGATTTTACCTGCCCACATTTCTCCCCAGGTTATGACAACAGTTTATGTGGATGCTTCTCAAAGAGTAGAGGAGTTTTCATGTTATGCCCCTCTCAGAGATACATTTACAATTATAGTTTATGAAGTCACTAGCTGATAATTTTAAAAAGTTTATTTGCTTCTTTTTTCTATTTTTATTATTTTTTTTTTTTTTAGGTGCCCTTGTGTCTTATTCTCATTTTCCAGATCTGTCCTGCCTTCTCCATTTCTGTGGGTTAGGGACATACTCAAACTGGTGAACTCCCTCTCCACAACATCAGGAAACATGCAAAGGGAAAAATTCAANTTGCCCAGATGACCTTTAAAGGTCCAACCTAAACCATTCTGTGATTCTAAAATCTGATGTACAATATCCATTCTGGAACAAACAGCAAAGAGACAACAGATCTGGTAACCAAGATAGTGATAAATCTTTGGCCAAATTTTGCAAATTCTTTCTCTCTGCTTATATTCTGCAGGAGGTGCTAAGGCACGTGCTGTTCATAAAGCAGCTCCTGACAGAATGCAGATACTTGGAGCTGTAGCACATTAAAGAATGATTGTGCTGATACATAAACAAACCACATATACTCACATATTTTGAGTTTCAACAGAGAATACTGGGAAAGGTTTAAAAAGCAAATTGATTAGAAAATTAAGCTACACTGAGATTGTGTGAGAAGGAAGGAAAAAAGATGCAATGGCTTGAGAAACAAATGCATGTTTGTGTGTCAGTAATCACACCTGATCTTTGGCACAGAACTCAGTATGGCAGAAGCATATTGGTGAGGAAATGTACCCTAAGAATCATGAAAAGGCCATTGTGGAAACATTCCAGACCTGGATTTATCTCCAGAGATACACTCAAGGGCCTCTCAATCTCAGCATCTCTGCTTCAGTTATCGGTAGGATGTTGCAAGGGGTGAAATGCCATTTAACTGGGAAATCCCTTTATTTCTGTAGCTATTACCTCTCAATTTCTGAGAGGATTCCTTGTGCTCCCCTATACCTAACCAGGTTTTGGAGCCTGGGCTCAGCGGATTTCTTGTGTGTTCAAGAGTATCCATAAAGGCTGCAACATCCAAGAGTCGCTGAGACCATTTGCACTTGGTCTGCTCTCCTCTTCCAAATATTTATCTGATTCAGCAGCTGGTGAGGTTTAACCCTCATTGCAATGTCAGAGAGGGCTGCTGCTGCTGCTGCTCCTGCTGCTCCCAAATCTCTCTGTGACCCCAGGAGTCATCCTAAGGATGGCTGTAACAATGTTTGTTTCCTTAAGAGTACAGGAGAAAAATCAATGTCCTGTCCCTTTCTCCACAGAGCCAGCACACAATTTGGTTCCTGGCACTGTCTCTTTATCCTGTAACCACACAGCTGTGCTCTTGGATTCCTTGTGAGCACAGTGACCCCAGCAGCCTCCACCAGCACCATGATGCAGAAATCTTCACTGCACAAGTAGAGGAATGAAGTTCCTCCTGCAATACTCATTTCTACATGGCAGAAAAATAAGAGGCTCCTTTTGTGACTCCTCTGCAGCAGCAAAACATCCTGTGGTTTGGCAGCAACAGGATCTTCTTTTCATTAGTAGGACACAGGGAAAACCTTGCCACATTCGTATATTTTGAAGTGGAATTTCATCACTGCTGTGATTAATGTCAACATCATTTCTGCCCTAAATTCTCCATTCGCTCAAGCTAAAAATACCTTCCTGGATTTCTTGATATTATCCAGTAAGAATCACAAAGGGAGAGAGGATGGAGAAGGAAAGGAGAGGCAAAGGAAAGGAGAGAGAGATGCTTTTTGTCTTTCATCCAGACTTTGCTTTTGGGCAAAGTAGCTGTCAGGGAGGTGAGAGAGATGTTCCAAAAAGGTAAGGGATTTTACCTGCCCACATTTCTCCCCAGGTTATGACAACAGTTTATGTGGATGCTTCTCAAAGAGTAGAGGAGTTTTCATGTTATGCCCCTCTCAGAGATACATTTACAATTATAGTTTATGAAGTCACTAGCTGATAATTTTAAAAAGTTTATTTGCTTCTTTTTTCTATTTTTATTATTTTTTTTTTTTTTAGGTGCCCTTGTGTCTTATTCTCATTTTCCAGATCTGTCCTGCCTTCTCCATTTCTGTGGGTTAGGGACATACTCAAACTGGTGAACTCCCTCTCCACAACATCAGGAAACATGCAAAGGGAAAAATTCAATCCCTTCCCTACAAAACCTGTTTCCAAATTCAAAGATGAGGGTCTGGAGGGGAAGCCATATGAGAAGCAGCTGAGGTCACCAGGTTTGGTCAGTATGGAGAAGAGGAGACTGAGGACAGACCTCGCCAGGGCTGCAGCTCTTCCTGAGGGACAGCCCCGAGCTCTGCCCTGTGTGACAGGGACAGCAGCCAGGGAACAGCTGGAGCTGTGTCAGGGCAGGTTTAGGCTGGAGATCAGGGAAAGGTTCTTCCCCCAGAGGGTGCTGGGCACTGCCCAGGCTCCCCAGGGAATGGGCACGGCCCTGAGGCTGCCAGAGCTCCAGGAGCCTTTGGACAGCGCTCTCCAGCACGGGTGGGATTGCTGGGGTGTCCTGAGCAGGGCCAGGAGTTGGATCTCAGTGATCCTTGTGAGTCCCACAGAACTCAGGATATTCTGTGATTCTGTGGTTTTAATCAAAGGCTGGGTGTTTTTGTAACCCTCCCACCTTACCGGAGACCAGCACAAGAGAAATCAACACAGAGCACACACTCTCAACTCTCAACAAACAACACACTCTCAACTCTCTGTGAAAATATACACATGTAGTTATGAAGTTCACATCACAAAAAATGCATTGTAGCAGTGGGGTTAAATGTGAATTCTGCAGCAACTGCTTCTCAGTTCCAGAGCATCTGGCAGCAGCAGCACTGGGCTGTGTTCACATCAGTGCTGCTGAGCAAAGCCTCCTCCTCTCACCCCTGCAGCTATTTATCATCATCATCATCACACAAATCTGGGAGCAGCTTAGCACTGTGGCACAGAAGTCTCCATCCTGACTGCCACATGGAGGTTAAACTGATCTGCCTACAGCACAACAGCACAACCTGAGCCTTTCTTTTAACCTAAATCACTCAGGTAGTTCCTAGGCTTGAATGGGAGCAGGTGTGGGAACACGTGTTGGGAGCACAGGCTGGAACAGTCACGGAGTTTTATGGGTTCATCATCCCAACACATAAACTTTCTCCCAGCAGGGCTCCTTCTCACCTCCCTGTTTTTATTATTGTACAGCAAGATCTGTACAGCAAATCTCTCAAAGGTTAACAGGCCTGTCCAGAAAGTGCAAGAAACAGACGGGCTACAGTCTATGAATTTTAATGTTCTACACGACAACAACATGCTATTTCTGTGCTGGAGAGCAGCCCACAATCAGCACTATTTCAGTAACTGTGAGAGGTGGCAGAGGCCAAGGAAAGGTGCAATAACAGCTGTAAGACAACCTGCCTGCAAATAACAGTAGGAGACCACCATAAAGATGGGATGGCAGAGAGGGGAAATACCACACCAGAGAAACCCCAGCAAGGACACCTCCACCTGCCTGGAAAACCAAAGGAATGTTGCTGTGCTACAGCAGGTCAGCATTTTTCAGATGGTGATCCCCCACGTGATGTGAGTCCATCTTTCTTTGAGAGGAAGCCCTGGTGGTGTTCACTTGGGAGGAATGACACCTAAATGCTGCAAATTCCGGGTTGTTGCAAGCAAAAGGACCAAGACACTCTCCTCATCCAAGGATGCTGAAGCTGCCCTTGTGTTTTGAAGCAAGGAATGCTTGCAGGCCTTGAAACACCTCTAAACCAACACGCTTTAGGAAGTATTAGAAAGCGAAGAAAAGAAAGCTGGCTACCAGGGTACCAGGACACATGTATTCAGCTCTTTACTCACTGCAGTGAATCTGCACCACAATAATTCCTCTTCCACCAGGACCCACAGAGTGCTTTGCCCTGTCTGTCCCAAATAATTTGCATTTCTATATAAAGAAAAACCCAAGGATTCCTTAAAGATAAAATTTGTCACAATTAGGTGTTGGCATTTCTTCATAATTGCCTTAAATACTTCAATCTCAAGGAAATGTGGTTGAAAATGCAGGAAAATTATGCTGATTAGTTGCTCATAATTAGATAGATTCAATAAAACCTGGTGCTTAGCATGTTTTGCATTTATATAGTCTTTATACAAAATTAGCCTCAAAGATATCTCTATCATTTTTTAGCCCTTTGCTATCAAGCACATCTGATCTGGAAAGAATCATCTTCATAAACAGACACCTCTTGAGGATTGCTTGAAATCATTACTGTGCCCACAAAACTGTTCCCCCAGCACTCCACTTCTCCCTTCTGCTAGCAATGTGCAAAGCTTGGAGAATTATGGGTTTTGGTTTGTTCTGAGAAGGAACCAATTATGGAACTGGTGATTTTTGTTGGGAGACTGGTTATTCATGAAGGAAATAAGTCTTATTTCTATAGTGGGGAGAACGTGGGAAAAAACCAAACCAAACCAACCAACCAAACAACCCCACAAACATACAAACAAACCCAGCCAAACAAAAAAACAATAAACAAAAAAACACAGCACCAAAGCAGCAGTGTCCCACTGCTTCAAATGTCTTTCAACCAGCATTTAGCCAAAACATTGGCTCAAAATCTTGCCTTCTTCTTTAATCTAAAAGCAAGGAGAAATACGTACAGCCCAGCACAAGAGATGTCTTCCCCCAGGGAGCACTGATGAAGATAAAGATACTGGCAGACCCATAAACCCCATTGCCAACGTTTACTTCTTCCTGGTCCAGACAAAGGAAATCCCCAGGACTGAATGTTTTTCTATGCAAAATGGCCCCTGTGCCATGGAAGTCCTATTCATTTTCTTGGAGCACACAAAATTAGCAAAAAATGCTTATGTGGACTAAAAAAGACAAAAGGCATTTTTAGAGCTTCTTTCTCTGCAAAGCAGTCAAATATGTCTTCAACCCTATATATATAAAGCACCTCTATTTATTCTTCTGAGTATCTGCTTTTTTTCCTCTCTGTGAGAGAAATTTTTCTTCTCCCTTCAGAGCACCATCCTCCTCTCTAAGCCAGGAGAATATGAAATAAATATGGTACTGCATATAAACAGTGCACAATAAAACAGAGCTTTGAAATTCAGAGTCAGCTGAAGATATCAAGTTTTTCTTTCTCAGTGATTGATGCCCTCTAGAAGAAATAATAATTATATGGCACAAGGAGGAGGAAAAAAGGCATGTTGAATAACATAAGCATTTAGTCAAATCATAACTGAAACACTGAGGGGAAAAAAATGCTTTAAAACTGCTTAGCCAGGAAAAGACAGCATTATCTGTAAAATGGATGAAAAATAAACCCCCTCCAATAAGAAAAGAACTTCAGAAATTTGTTATACGCTAATGCCATCTACCAGACATCAGTGGAAGTAGCAGAAAGAAGTGTCAAAGAAACAACAAATACAACAGGGATTAAGTAAGTACTTGTGCACAGCCCCAGGTCTTTATTTTCTTAGCAAGTACGAATTCCAAACCTTGTTCTACCTTTTATTTCTTTCTTAGAGAAAGGACTCCAGGGCATCCATGAATGCAAATATTTATCATTTCTTTTAATTGGCAAGGCTGCAGAAAAATCTTTGAAATCCCCTTTCCAACACAAGTTTGAGGCACAATATTTAGCTACACAACTTTGAACTATGGTTATTTTTCTCTTGCAAGCTGATGTTCTCTAATACAATTAAAAAAACCCCTTATTTTGTGTCAAATTCCACATTGTCTCAGGGCCTCTTCAGCCTGCCCTGACTCTTCATCAGCAAGCCCAAACTCAAAGAGCTTTACAAGTGGTCACGCTGACAATTTAATCCCAATCTTTACCTGTATGTGGAGTTTCCAAGGGCTGCCTGATAACTGTAAAGGGGTTTCTACTTCTCTTCTAGTCCCAAATGGCCCCTGGTTTAGAGTCAGCTCCAAATACACCTCAAGGAGTTGTGCCAAACTTTAACAACACAGTTGCCTTCCTAGGAGAAAGTTTTCTACCTCTGCTGAGGATGTTCTTTTCCAACCCAAAGCTCGGGTTTTACCAGTATCCACCAATATTCCTTTTGGACATCCAGCAGAAATAAAAAGCAGATGCCTGTTCAGTCTCAAAACTGAAAAACAGATGCTGGTGCAAAATCTTCCACTGCCGTGCCATGGACACAGTGTCCATCTGCTGATACAGAAAGTGGGAGATAGATAAAGCAATATCTGAAATCAGCAATGCACAATGTGGATCTGAAGCATTTTGAGAGGCTCAAGAACACTTCCACTTCAAAAGGAACACCATTTATGTGTTTGTTCTTTCAGACAAAATCTGCTTCCTTCTTAAACCTACCCCAAACTTCTACCAAAACTTACCCCAAACTAATGAGACTTGTTAGACTTTCCTAATATCTCTTCACAAAAATATTCCAGAAATTGTGACAATTGGAAAGAATCTAATTTTCTGTTTAAATGTATTTAGATCAACAACATCTCTTTGCATTAAATTTACCCCTTTTTTTATCCCCTCAAAAAAACTCCACAGTTTTCAGAACTATTAACACACACCAATTAACAGAGGCACTACCCAGAAATTCTGCCAGTATTTGTCTCTTTCTGTTCTTCCAGAAGGGCAGAAACAAAAGCTTTTTAGTTGGTAGACTTGGTCTGTGTCTACAATGGAAAGGTTCAGTGATGAAGCCCTGCTGAATAGCCACTGATTAAGAAATTGCAGCAGTTCTGGGAGCTGCTGTTGATTCAAGGTGAGAGGAATTGCACCGAGCTGGAGTTAGCTGGCAGTGCACAAAGAGGAATTTCCATGTTGTCAAAAATCTTCCACCGTGTCTGATTCTGGCATTATTTCCTACTGGCTTGCTAAGAAAAAACGAGCCCTCATCACACTCCTGGTGCTTTCTTTGCTCCTTGGATGAATATTCTGTGAGTGCAAATAAAACGTTCAACAGCAGCAATTTATTTTCTGTCTCTCATAGGAAGGGCTGGAGGCAGCCATCAGGAGCTGGAAGCAAGTTTTCACAGCACAGCCTCCCTGCCAGCTCTGAGCTCCTCTCCTCCTTCTGCCCTTCTTCTGTGAGATCACAGCCACAAGCCACCACAAGGCCACACCAACGTGGTGCTGGTCCTCAGCCCCATCTCTACTGCTCTAAAAGCCTGCCTGACACTCAGGAAATTTAGCCAGGAAGATCCAGACCCAACGCTCCTGAACTGCAGAGAGAGGATGCACAGGCAGCCCAGACCGGGCAGAGAATCGATATTGGGGAGGAATATCTCAGTATTACTGCAATACAAGTCCAGGATTTCAATAGCCCATGTCAGATGAGCTGAGACATGCCATCACAAATTTTTATTAGCTATCCATTGGGCTCTTAACCTTCCAGCTTCCCAGAGTAACAGTTACACTTGAAATCATAAACTTCTTTTTCCCCCTGCCTCCAAAACTGCAAACACACACAATGCTTAAGCTTCTTGGTTCTCTTCTCTTACAGAGCACTCACTGCCTCTGTTTTGCCTTTCTTTCCTTTCCCAGGGTTCTGGCAGCATGTGGGTTAATGGGACAGTTATTTGAATGAAAGGCATTTCCAATAAATCAGCAGATAGCAAAAGGGAAAAAGCACTAGAGTAATTTCTTCTGCTCACAATTTCATTATGTTCTTGGCTTTGAGCCATTATAAGGTAAATCAGTCAAGTCATGTTGCACAGACATTTCTGAAAGAACAGTTTTTTAAATCACTTGGTAAGTCACACTCCTTGTTTTGAATGGAGAATCCTGCTTATTTTGTGTGGCACTTTATGCCCATTTAAAAGTTGTGAAAAGGAGAGCTGCAGTCAGAGCTAGAGCTGTGATTTGGCTGCAAAGAGCAACTCGTGGAACTGTCCCCAGGGCTGTCCCCACAGCCCACATCCTCCTTTCCTTGCTGCACCAGACCTGATGACAGCATCCCAACAAATGGACACACACTCCCTCTCCAGTTCCCTTTTGGCAACAAACCTCGGAATAATGCTGACCAAAGAAGGGATCTCTGCTTGTAGGACCTTGGCCTGGGCAAATCTGCTCAGCTGGTGACATTGACTAGGGCTCTCCCCAGCTTTTCATTTCCATCTGGTGTTCTCTCAGCAGTCACTGGCTCACAGGTCCTCTGCAAACATGGAAAAATGCAAAAATGCCCTGCTTTCACCACTGGGAAAGCTGTCCTGGGATGAAACTCCCAGAATAAGGAAATGGAGGCTGCTGGCAAAAATATTACAGTTTTGACAGTCTCTTCATTCTCTTTCTCCCCCACAACACTGGTGTGATCGAGAGGAGGCAGAACAGTGATGCAGCAGCAGCAGAACATCATGGACAGAGAAATGGGGGATGAAGACAAGGCAAACACCACACAGCTGCACGTGGACCTGAAAGCAGCAGCTTGGCCCTGCACAGACTGCCTCCCAGCCATTTAAATGGCTTCAAATTTCACACACTGTCATTAATGTTCAGTATTTTTTTCTCTTACAGCTCACAGCTTTCAACTAAACGTGTTCATTCTATTTCCCTTCATTTCCACATTGTGAACCCCCCAAAGTCCCTGAAAGCACCTTTATGATTTGGGGTCTCACACAATTTACTGAAATACTGAGCATCAGTTACAGAAGCCACACATAGAAGACAAACACACTCTAAGAATCTCAAGTTAACACAGCAAAAGCATCCTCACAGGCACTCCAGCAGAGAGAAATCCCAATTAATGCCTTACACAGAAACACAAGCTCTTCATGCTTATCCCTCAGATTTTGACTGGGAGCCTAGTGTTTGCTGAAAGTAGCTGTGGCACACTTTAAACATCTAATTTTTAACTGTTCAGAACAGAGTGATGGCTGCTTGCTTTTGCCCCCCAGCCATCCACCAACCTCTCACTTGGCCTAGGTTAGCACAGCAAGCAGCTACTGCAGGAGGCAGAGATTCCTCACCACTTTCTAAACTAGCTGACAGACACTTCCAGCGGCTTTTCAATGCATATTCCACTGTCAATCAAAATTACAAGGTATAATTAAGCAGGCAACAGCCAAGCAATGTCTGTCTTCTACCCAAGAACCCAATGAACAGATTAATTTACCAGTGAAATAGAGTAAGATGAATTCCTCTAAAAATAAACCCCTGAGAGACAAGGCACCATCAATTTCTTCCCTATCTAGTAGTAGGTTAAATATTGTATTTTTCCCGCAGAGTTTCAAAAGTTGTTAAGAACTCAAATCTTTCTGTATCATCCCACATTAACAACGGTGATCTCTGTTCAACTTGCAATTTCAGCTCCTGGAGGCATCAATGGCTTCTTCAGCCTCATGACTGGGATAACATAAATAGCATCAGATGTCAGAAGGACGATGAGGTGCCACACAAACCATTGCCGAGTTGACAGAAACCTGCCCCAAGCTGTTGTAGGTTCCTGAGACCTTCTAAATACCTTGCTCTACCTGACATTTCATTGTGCAGTAGGTATTATATTCACGTTGCATTGCTGAGCTTTAATTACTCTGACAACTTGCAGGGGACTTTTTAAATAATAATTTATTTAATCAACAGGTATTTTTCATTGTAATGTTCAGTAGCAGCAAGAGATCGTGCTAAGATAATGAAAAGCATTGGAGCAGCTGAAAACTTAATTAAAACACGTAAAAATTAATTATACCGCTCATCATTGATTTTGTCTGAAAAAGCTGATATTGCAAATAGGAAATCAAAAGCAAGGAGGTCATGTGGAGAGCTGCTGATGTGAAAGTGATATATCACAGAAAAAATGCATCCACGCTGAGAGGAGCCACTCACTCCAAGCCAGTGATCCTGTGCTGAGCTGAATTGCATCCCACATCACTAAACTGCCAATCAAGCATCAATAAGGAGGCTGATTAAGGTGAGGCCAGAAGAATAGAGTATATAGAATGTGACTGGTATGTATATATGTGAGATCAGAACCTCAGAACCACATGATTAATAAAGTCAGCTTTTACAGGATCTTTCTCTGCCTCTGTACAAAAAAAAAAAAAAAAAAAAGAAAANNAAAAAAAAAAAAAAAAAAAAGGTTTAGTAGTGTAACTATGAAATGTCACTCTTCAGGCTCCCCAGAAATGCCTGAGATGTGTGTCTGGATTAGGAATACACACCTTGGTGTTCCAAAAAGGAATTATAGCATCACTCAATGTCCATAACTAACCAGGACCTGCTCACACTTGCACTCAGTCTCAGAGTTAGGTAGGCAAGGGGAGCAGCCAGGTGTTCTTACCCCTTCTGCTTTGTCCTGCAAAAAAATAGTGTACTGTCCTCTGTTTAAATAATAATCCTCCTTCCCTCCTGTCAGTTCTGAACTTGTTTATAAAGCATATTATATCCTATTTTCAGTTGAATCAGTGGAGCCACTTAAGGTACCCTTTGAATAAAATACCACAGAACAGAAAGGCCAACTTGGTATCAGCATAAATTTTATCCACAGCTCTACCTTTGGGCAAGTCACTTAACAACTCCGAGCCTAAAGCACGGAATGAAGGAAATACTGCTTTATCAAACTCACCAGAAAGATTATCTAATACTATCTCATATTTATAAAGCACTTTCTGATCCTCCAGCAAAGACCATGGAAATGTAAAGAAGGACTGACCCAGATAAGGGTTAAGAGCAGAATCTTTTTTTCCAGTGAGAGCTCTCAAATGACCTTGCAATGTTAGGATTTATTTTCAAGGCAAAGGAAGATCTGTCAGGTCTAGGAGCCATGTTTTGCTCTAACTGCAGATGACTTGCTATCAACAAGGAAACAAGTTTAGTCACTGATCCAAATGTCAGGAGCTGCCAAATCAGTGCTCTGATGAAATGTCAGGAACACTAACGTGGTTTCAGGGCTTCACTGATTTAACACCCAAAATGGAATCTGGTCACATTCTTTTATTCCTCCAGGAAAATAGCAAATAACCAGCAATAGATACATTATATATCCTTCTTCAATTTCTTTGAAGTGGAACAGACTAAAAAAACCCATCTAAACCCGTGAATATCTCCACTTCTATGTTTTAAAGGAGTCTGATCTCCACATGCTGGAACTTCAAGAGTACAAAGATCCCATTTAATGAGAAAACTTAAAAATTCAAGGATTTTCATACACCTGCAACTCCACCTTGTGTAGGAAGATACACTGCAAAGGGAGTTGTCCAGTCACAAGGTTGCTCATGGGAATCAAAATGCAGCATCTGACATAAGAGAATGTTCAAAGGACAGAAGAACAAAACAGGCACACTCAGAAAAGATAACTGTATACTTTAAGACTATCTTCTTAGCCAACAAGAAAACTAAAACCAAACCACAACAACTGAAAGCTTTTATTTAAATTCATGAAGCTAATCCCAAAGAAATTACTCTTTTGGTTAAAGCAGTCAGATGTTTCTAAATAAAATATATAAAATATTTGTATACTGTTGTCAAAAATACTCTGTAGGGAAAGAATGGCCATCAAATCCTTGTCATAGCAAGGGAAGTGCTGAAGAATTTCAGTGCTGGGAAAAACTGCAGATGCTTCACATGTTGGGCAACTGTAAGAATTTTTGTCCCAGCTATTAAATATAGAATAAAAAAAACCTGTGGAAGAACAATTCCACAGTGCTCATTTCATTGACTACACAGGTATAACCAAACAGACCCAAAATCATGTCCTTTGTTAAGAAAAGGAGTGCGCTGCCCATTCCCTTTCTGCATACAAGGACTGGCAGGGAGACACCTGGAAAGGAGCAGCAGGTGCAGCCAGGGCTCTGCAGGAGCAGGAGAGGTTTGCTGCTGAGCAGCAGGGATGGTATTTCCCATGGGAAGTGCGTTGATAAAAGCTGGCTGGGTTATTGCAAAAACACAACTCTCACAGCTGACACCACCACCCACAATCTCTGGGTGATACCCAGCAATGCTCTTACCCTGCACTGACACAGACTCAAGTGTTCCTCACACAAAGGAGCTTTTATGTGCAACATATAATTGGTCTCAAGTTTTGGCACATACTTTAAGCTAATTATCTATCCTGCACTACACACTGAGGAAGTCCTACTGTGGAACTTGAAAACCCAAATAACATCCCATTGCCAGCATGGCATTGATTCATTTTATAATTCAACCTGGACAGCACTTCCACAGGAGTGAATATAAAAGTATCTCCTGCCAGGAGTGCACTGCCAGGTCTTTTATAAATACTACAGAAGTTTCCCAAGCAGGTGGCCCATCAAACTCAAATAATTGATCCACATCAGTTAGACCTGGAAATTCAATAGTACAGCACATCATTACAGCAGTCAACATAAGAGGAAAGTCCTTGTGGTTTCCCCTCCAGCCAGCACTTGAAAGAAAACTGAAAAGCTCTGCTCTCTTTTCAGCTTGGCACATGCCTCCTTGGAGGTTTTCAGGGGAACAGCAAATGCTAACAAGCCCTGTGAGAGGCCCCTCCCCTAGGACTTACCTGCTTTTCTGAAACAACTTCATTACAATATTCACTTTTTCATTACTGGAATGGTTCAGTGTGGATAGAAGTAAACAAACATACCTGGCAGGTTCAAGCAGTGCTGTTAAATGCCCCATTTCCTTATGGAGTGCAGAGTTTTAATGGACAACCTTCCCCCCATCCAACCTCTCTGCAGGCTTCTCCTGGCAGCACTGCCACGGCAGGGGCGGGCAGCGAAGGGCACTGATTCACCTCCACGGGAAGACTGAGCAGCTGAAAACCACTGCTGCCTCAAACCCACCTGCCAGAGGGACAAACACCCCAGCAGGGACATCTCAGTGGATGGGGGCACCACTGCTCACAGCCTGGCTCCCCGTTACAGCGGTTCTCCCTGGCCACACACAGATGTGGTCCTGGATCTCCTCCATCCCCGCCCTTCCCTGAGTCAATCACAGCCTGATCACGTTGGTTCTCATTCTTGCTTAAGCGTCCAAGCCTTAAATTTCCAGCAGCTTGGGTCCCTGTGAAGGAGTGAAGTCACTCGCCAACTATGCATTAGGACTTAGAAAAGATAAAAGTGATGTTTGAACCACTGCAAGCACAGGAGAAAGTTCTATCAGCCTCAATCATTTCATGAATTATTTATTGAATTTGCACAGGAAAGTTTTAGGAAATACAGCTATTAAGGCAGAAGCCCACAACCTGTTCTTAGCCTGTAAGAGCTTTCAGTGCTACCAGCAGCCAGGGAAAATCAAGTTTCCACCAAAGCAGTAAAGAAAGGCAAAGCTTGATCCTAAATATGGTGTTTGCTCCCTCAGTATCACACGCCCATGCCCCAGGAAAGGTTGCAGACCACTCCATCAAGGAGATATCACTATAAACTACCAAATGTATCTCTTCTCTTATGATAAGCATTTCTATTGCAAGGTTTTTTTATACTCATTTGGAAACTACATCAGCAGCTCTACACATAACACTTGCACAGATGCCTGCACAAGTTGTTTCACAACATTGCAAACAGTGCAACAAGCTGGGTAGGCTTGCCAGGCAGGAGAGCAGGGCTGGAGATGCTTCTCCCTGCCAAACTCAGTGCCACCAAATACCCACCACAGCACAGCCTGAGATTCCTGGCTGAGAAACAGCTTCTCCACGTGTGCTGAAGTTAACCCACAGGCTGCAGCACAAACTGCAGCACGAGCAGGACCTGTGGCACCCACAGGGGATCCTCTGCTGCTCCCAGCCAGATCCCAGCTGACAGGCATGGAAACGCTGGCACTCCAGAGAACAAAGAGTGAGGGAATTCTCTCCTCCCATCTCCTCATCCTCACTACACTGAAGGACTCAAGATGCAGCCCCACAGTGGGAGAGGAACCCTGTCACAGGCCAGTGACAAACCCCTGGGTGTGATGGCTGCACTGCTGACCAGGCACATCACCTGCAATGCAAGTGAACCCTGCAAGAGCTGGGACCTTTTCCAGCTGAGAGGGATGCTAAAGACAGCTTGGGCACTGGGCCACTGCTAGAAACAGGTCTGGGAGCTTTGCTTATTTGACTTTGGGCTTTTTTTTCTCCCCCCACCAAAATTTTAGGCAGTGCTGACAGCAAGATCAGACCTAAGATCCCAGTGCTCCCATGAGTGATCCCAGGGCAGCTCTCCACAGAGCACTGTGGGTTAAATCATCTTCTCTGCTCCCTCTGCTCCCTCAAGGGGAATCTTGGGTGCCTGTGCTCCCACCTAAACCCTCCAGTCAATCTAATCAATGTCAAAGAAAGTCAGGGAAGGTCAAAGAACATTAGATTAAATGACATCCAGCCTTTATTTTCCAGTTTCCACCTTCATAAAATAGGTATAATCATACTTACTTACTTTCAAAGAGAATTGTAAGGCTTAATTAGATAATTAACATGAAAGTGCCTTTAAAAAGCCTATGTATACACAAAGCTCTACTGTATTATTAGTGTAGGCAGGCATGGGGAGCTCTTAGAGATTTTCTAACAGGTTATTTGTTATTCTGGGAGAAGTCTTTAGCTGCATACAGCAGTAGTATAATTATTATCATCAGATTCACTTCCTAAAGATATTTATGAAACACTGTGGGAAAAAAAAAAAAACCCATCCAGTTCCTCAGCACCGAGCTGAGGTTCTGTTTTATTGCACATGCTGATTAGGAATGCTGCTAAAGTGTTGTTTTGCCATAGTGCAAATGCTGCTGCCAGGAAATGCAGTTACATGCTTGTTACTTGAATCATCATTATTTGGATATAATTGCTAGGTATCGGTGATTTCAACTCCTTTTTGTTTTTATCTGTGTTTCTTTGCAATGGGATTTTTATTCTGGAGTCTGCTGGACCAGTACAAGAATGTGCACAAACAGGAACCAGCCTCGCACTGTTGCACAGCTGATTTTGACTGTACCACACACTCAGGAATTTCTCTCTCCTGTGCATTGCATAAATATGGTATATATATTAAAAATCACTGAATTATGGCCATGAAAGCAGGGACCTCCACCAGGCAATATCTATGCCATTCTGTCTTCATTAAAATATAAAAATTACCAGTACTCCACCTCAAGTGCAGTACTAGGGATGGGAATAAGCAGGCCAAATTTACTCTCTTATGTCATATAAATACTTCTGTAGTCCACAAAATTTCCCTTAAGAGCCATGTGAGGAGGATTTCACCCTACAACCCTTTTCCTTTGGTTCCTTTTCAACCAAATGTCACGGTAAACTATTCTGTGTTCACATGAGTATCATACATCTACCCTCAGCAAATTTCTCTTGACTGATTCCCATAAAAACTAAAATCAGATACAGTCTTATTGCAGATATGTCTGGGCTGGGCACTAAAATATTGCATCAGATCTGTTTGTTCAGAAGTTTCAGGAGACCCCAACCATTAGACCCAGCACAGCTGCTCTCCAGTACCTAAAAATCAGGCAAACCCAAGATTGCTTTTCCATTAAAAAAAAAATCATCTCTTTAGAGAGAAATTTGTACTGTCCATTCTCTTATAGCTTAAGGAAGGAAGATGTCAATTCAACCATCAAGTTACAGAGGCTTTCATCTTTACTTTGGATCAGCAAGAACAAGAACTAGCTGAACAAATTCTTTTCAGAGCGATGGAATAATAAAATTGTCAGGAATTGGATTCACCATTTTACAGCTTCTAATAGTCCATATCATTATTTGTTATTTTGAAGAAATCAATATAGCAACACATTCCCCAAAGAGAAAATATCTATAAATCTCATTTGCAATAACAAATTTAATTTTTAAATCTGTTCATTTTGATCAGTCTCCGTGATTCTGGTACAAAACTGGGCAGAAAATGTGTTTCCACCCAACTCTAATTGAGTAGAAAACCCTCCATAAAAGAACAGGAAAGGAATCTAAACAACATCAAATATTTATATCATGGGAAAACATCAAGAGATCTTTTTTGCAGCTTGTACTGTATATATTTTACATGTAAATTAAGCTGAGTGGTTCCTCTTCATAGCTTCAAGCTGCTGCTAATGCTTCATAGATTTTTCAGGCAGACAAATATTGGTGAAAAGAGTTTTATAACCTTCATACTGAAGATTTATGATTAGACGTGAACTAGAAGCCTAATGCACTGACATGTGGCCTTGGCTCAGTCTCATTATAAAGTAATCTGTATCCCTGGTATAATTGCTGTTGTTTGATTGTAAATCATCCCTCCTTCCACGCAGCTCTGCCACTTCTGATGTTGGTGAAACACACGGGATCTGCTGGCATTTGCATGGCTTACACCACAATTAGTGTCAGCCTGCACCAAAAGTGTTGCTGCTTTGGAAAGTGTTCAAAACCCTCTGGTTTTTGCTCTCTTTCCCAATGCAAACTGGCACTGCTTCTTCCTGCCCTGGCTCCACTTGTAAAAAATAATCTGTCTGCTATTTTTAAATGGTTTCAGTTGCTTCAGTTCAGCCCTGGTAGTGCTCCTGCTGGAGCAGCACAGCCACACCAACACGGGGAGAACTGCAGCACCTCCAGCAGCTGGCCAGCCCCACGTCAGCAGCTCACTGAGATTCCCAAACAGCATTACACTAAATTAATGCTTGTGATGGAAATGGGCCAATGCAATTAGAACACGGTGCTTACACTGTGACATTTTCTATTAGCCAGGAAGGGACGCCAGGTATTGTGCTGCAACCAGGGGCCATTAATGCACCCGACAGCCACTTCCCCAAAACAACAGACTTCAGCAGGAGCAGATGGCAAAGCCCTGCATTCCTCCTACCTGCTTTCAGCCTCCCATCTCCGGCTGGCTACAAGAGCAACTGTGCTCCTTTAAAACGCAGCGACCACTGTAATTAGCAAAGCCATCATCCCAGCGGATGATTTTCAAGCTCATGAACTATTGAAAAGTTTAAATGGTTTTCAAAGGGAGTTAAACCCAATCTTAGAGGGCAGGTCCGTGGTGGTCTGAACAAGATTGCTGGCTTAGACAGTCTTTGCAAAGCACAAACTGTCAGAAATGAGGAGCATATGGCCTGGGATGGATCACTCCATCCATCCTGCTCGCTGCTCCTATGTCAGCACCCTCTTCCAGTGACAGATGAAGCAGAAATGGTCTGTGCTTTATCCAGACTGGCACCATGGTTTCTATGCCTCTAGGAACAATCCCTCCATGAACAGAGCAGGTTAGTGGGTGTTGCACAGGGCCAAACAGCAGCCAGGATGTGGGACAGTGCCAGCAGGCCAAGGCTGCACATCCACACTGAGTGTTTGAGAAGAGAGAGCTGCCCCTGAGATGTTCTGCACCATCCTAATGGGACAAGGGGGACAAGACCCTTTAACTTTAGACGTTTGCTTAAGGCTCATTAATGTGCCAACTTAAGCACCTTACTGAATTCACATGGATTTATTGAAGCAACTCAATAATTTATGGAACTAAAGCCTAAAAGCAAGAGTTTTTCTTGTTTAACCCAAAGGTGCAATTTTTGGGCTAGCAGCTGTGGAAGGCTGATCCTCTTTTACAGCTCAGCTACCAGGGAAGGAAAAAGGCACATTCTCATTGCATTATACCCAATAGGTGCATACAATTTTTTTCCTTACTGTTTCAAACAAGTAATGACCTTCACCTGTGTTTGCTACTGGTAAGTTTGGGAAAAGATATAAATATGGAGAAGATTGTCTTTTTTTAAGAGCCAGCTATGCTGTCTGTAGCTGGGATTTGTTTCTCTCTTGAGGGTTCTTGGTCCAGTTGCATTCCCTCACAGTTTTTTCTGCATAAATCTCTCCAACACAGGCTGGTCTTGCTGGGTTTCCTCTGGAAGATGCTGCACTGGGATGGATCATGCCATCAGTGCAGTATAATCTCAAAGAATTTTTGCAGCACATGTGGATTGGACTCTGTGTTCTCTACAAGATATCTTCAGACGGAAAAAAAAATTCTGCAAGGATTTCTGGCAAGTTGATGACAGAATTCTGAGCTGGGGAGAGAGGAGACTCAAAAAAACCCCCAAAATTAGAACTGGGCTTTTTTTGTCATGGTTGCAATTCTGAGTTGCTGTTAAAGGTGATGGCAGCCATGGGGCATATTTCAACAACTCTCTCCCTCCTCAAACTGTCCTAAATTCCAGCTAACCCTGGGCATCCAGCCCAGATTTCCTGAAAAGACCCCATGACAAAAGGGAGGGTGACATGTCCTGTTCCCTCTCAATTCATGCTCTTGATGCTGTTTTGCCACCACCTTCACTCTGGAATATGAAGTCCAGAATGACAACAATGTAGGGCTACACCAACTTGCACTCATTGAAGATCAAACCCATGGTTTTCTCACCCTACTAGAACTAAAACCATTAAATAAGCAAATCATCTCTTACCACAATAGCTCCATTATGACTATACAAATTAATTTTAGCTGGAATATATATTCACTGTGGAGAACACGTGTATACACACACTCAGAAAGCTATTATGTATGGAAATATATTTGAAAATATTTGCATTACGATTATTTCTTCAGCTCTAGTATTTATCTCTTAAAAATGAATAATACATTTGTGAGATACTTTTAATTTTCAAAGCAGGAATATTATGCTTTGCTTCTGACAAAGAGTAAGCAGCAGGGATTGCACCTGATCTGTCCCCAGAGAGTAAATCGCTGTTCTGATGTTAAATCCTGCAGATGGGAAGAGCAAAAAAAACCCACCCAATCCCACATCACCTGCAGAGATGGCTTTCCTAAAATTTCCCAGTTAACCAGCCTGCTCCATGACATCTTACAGAACCACGAGTTACTCTCCTTAGTTACAGTCTCTAAGGCAGCCACAATATACTGGAAGGTGACCCTGGACAGCTTTATCCTGCACTGTGCTCCTCCCATACCAATTATTTGTACTGAGGAGCTGGAGCACATGGAAGATCCAACAAGAGGCAGGTGGATACCAGCAGCAGCAGGGTTAAGAGAGAGGGTAAGCAAAATAAAGCAAAATAAAGTCTTTTTCCATGTGAGTTGGAGGTCCTGGGGGCACTGCATGCTCAGAAATGCCAGGAGCAGATTGCAAGATGGACTTTTTCCCTTGGTTTTCCCATTTTTTTTCCTGGCTTCCCTGAAGAGCAGCTTCACAGAGCTCCACATTTACCCCAGACCTCAACTTTTCCCCAAAGAACTCCCCCTTCCTCCTGCCAGAACTACAGTTTTTTGACTTTGCTGTTGTTGCTTGGGGGAAGTCAGTGAGAGTAGCCTGGAGAGTATTTCTGTGGTTTTTCCCCTCCAATTTGTTCAAAACCTTTCAAAGGAACAAAATCCCCGTCAGCTTTGCAGCCTGAGAACCAACAGCATTCCCTTCAGCACAACCTCCTTCCTTGTGTGCTTCATCAAGTGGAAAAAGAGAGGAAAATCCCACGTGAGAGTCGACCCAAACTGCCACCACCTCACATCTGGTGGGAAGAACAGGGAAAAATTATGTGGGAATTTTCAAAATTTTAACTGTGGTTTTTATCTTCCCCAAATCTCTGTGTCTGCTTTATGTTTTAAGCCTCTGTGCAAAGAACAGCCTGAGGGAAGGACCAAAGGCTGGTATTCCAGGAAAATACTGCACCCTCTTCCTTCTAGCACCACCATTATCCCTTCAGCTGAGTTTCCACTGCTGGGTCCATCATCCTGAGCACAATCAATGCTTAAAACATTTGAAAACAGGACTGTCACAGCCCAGGAAACGTCCAGGATTTAAAGTCTGCAGAAGCACAAAAGCACTGTCTCCAGAGCACTTAACATATTGACAAGCTGTGTGAAAAGGGAACGTTTTTCTCCAAGTTTCCAGTTATTTTGGTTCCTCCAAGGAAAGCATCTCTATTACAATATCCCACACAGACAGGGCCCCTTGCTGCTTCAATAGCCCCAGATGCTGCAGTCGTCTCAGTGCACTTTATATCAAAATAATCACACCAATTAATCTGAACTGAGTAAGGAAATACAAACTCTAGGCAGGGAAGTCTGTGAAACAAAGCAGAATATTTTCCAGGGAAGAGCTTATAGAGAGCAAAGGATTTCACTTCCAAGCTTTTGGTTAAATAATTTGAAAATGAAAAAAAAAGGAATCATGCAAGCAAGTGGCACTCTCCTTAATTAAGGAAGTCAATTCAGAATCAATAAAAGGGCAATTAATCTGTGGGTGTCACTGCCTCTGAATTATGCTGATAGCCCCGAAGAGGGGACCCTGTGACCTCCAACACTCCTCCCAGGGTCTGAAGGTTTTCACACCCTGATCTGTTATTTTATGACAGACACAGTGTTAGAAAAATACACTGATAGAGGTCAGGAAACGCTGAAGGAGGAGGGAACTGAAAAGCCTGTGTCTTTTGCAAAATGATTGTGGTTGAATTTGCCATTGTTTTGGATCCTTCTAGAGACACATTGAAGGGAAAAAGGGTTCAGTGGAGGGGTTCATGTGCTCTCCTGGGGACTGAGGACCCCCACACAACCCCCCCAGCAGCAGCTGGTGTTGCTTTGAGCCTTCTCTTCCTCAGGGTTTTCCAACAGCTCCCTGGCAGGCTTTGGAGAGGAGGATCACACAACTCAGCACAGTGCCCCTGCCCCTTTCTTTCCGTTCTCTGGGTAAAAGAGGGCAGTGCAGGTTTGGGAAGGGGCAAAATCAGAGCACTGCACAGCACCAGTCCCTTGGCCCGCTCCATGTGGGCACAGATCACCGTGGCACCCGGGGATTTGCCTTATCAGTGACACAGATTGACACAAAAAGGAATTACTTGGCTTGGTTAGGGCTGCAGTTTAGCAGCTTATGAGACATCTCAGTGCTGTGGAAGGGAAATGCAATGAAATCCAACAGCAGAGAAGAGGGGGTTGTGTGGAGTGACTCCCTCCTCAAAAGACAATCCCTCCGACTCCACTGGCACTTCATTACTTAAGGAATATGGAGCTACCAGAGCATGATAAAATATCACACTCTGAGCCCTTGTAGAAGTATTATATTAAAGAATATGTAAAAAGCCAGATCCAGGGTAAGCAGAGGTACCACTAAGCTGCCATCCAGGGGTGGCTTAAGAAGCTTATCTGCATTATTCTGTACCACTCTCCACTGACAACTTTAACAGTCACTCTAAGAAACATCTTATTTCCTCCACTGTGTCCCAAGCATCTCCAGCTAATATCACATCCAGCAGAGACTTCATTACAGGTGTTTTTTTCCCAGCCCATACCCCGTGAAGCTCAGTTTTGACTGACATAGCCCCAAATCTGAGAACTCAGACTTGATCTGTCTCTTTGTTTCTATTCTTTTCCTGGTCTAGGGTTACAGCTGGTCTTTTGGTGCCTCCCTTTGCCTCTTCTTTATTACCAATCCCCTGTCACCAATTCTAAGTTAGACATTTCACCTTCTCTGGCAGGAGCTCTCTAGTGTGAGATGACTAACAGACATTAAATTGTTGGTCTTATGTTCCCTTTAAAATGTGCTCAGAGCAAATGCTAATAGCAGCACATCTCAAAAGACTCCTACCAGCATTTGTCTTGATCTTTCATTACCCATCTGTCAAAACCCTGGTGACAGTTACAAGTTTAAATCAAAGTTCAGAGGCACCTGTTAGTTTCAAAAAACTTTTGCCTTCGAGGCCTACATTTTAAGAAGCTGGGTGTGCTTGCCAAGTCCCAGTGTTTGAAATGTTGGCAGGAAGAGAAGTACGTGGGCTTTGTACACGGTGAGAAAAGCGAGGCAATTTTCCATTTAATAAACACACGGGGACAAATAAATCACAGCCCCTGGGCAGAGCATCCAATAAGTTTACTCTGTACCTCCTCAGAGCTTTGACTTGACAAGCCAGGCAGGGTGAAATGACAAAGAATAAAGGAAAAGAGGCACCAGGGAAGCAGCTGGAGTCACCAAAAGCCAGGAGGGTGCTGTTTTTAGAAGCTGGAGATCATTAACCTGTGCTAATCTGATCAGAGAGGGGGTCACAGATGCACATCTCTACTCCTGGAGCTGAAAACAGGTTGTGGTGGGGTGTGAGGGAGGACCATGGAGAAAGACAACCCAAGAAGGCTCAATCCCCTTCGGAAACTCTCTCTTCCCCACTGGAGTCCAGTGTTAGCCTTTGGTATCTAAATTCAGCTCTCCAGACTGTTTTTTACAGAAATCAGACTGAAAAGTAAACTCAGAACCAAGTAAGAAAGCCCTCCCCAAAGGTCTGGCAAGACTTTGGTGGAAAAACAACCTTTGTTCAAACAACTGGCAGCTGTTAATCACAGAATCATCAGCCACAGCCTGACACTGTTTATTTTGCCAACTGTTTGTTGTGCCTGCTGCAGACTCTCACAAATTTCCAACAGTTGCAGCACATTTGCCACTTTTTGAATGGCTTCTTTTAATTTGAATGTCTCACATCTATTGAAAAAACACTTGGAAACACACTATTGCCTACATCTTCCTGGCCCTTTCTGGATACTGATGAATGCCAGTGCATGCCACAGTGGCCCTTCAGAAAGGACAGAGTTGGACTGCTGCTTTACCAGAGATCCCAAAAGCTTGCTGGATTATGCATCATTTATTTTCTTTTATAAGCATAATTTTGACACAAGAACATTAGCTTTGGATTTCTATTTCTGCTTTCCTATTTTTTTTCAGGAAACTCCTACCTCTACCAAACAAAATAATGCATGGGCATCACATCCCAGTTTTATACTGAAATGGCTGGAGAAAATAGTTTGGCAGCAAAGCCAAACAGTACATTCCTGTGCAGGAATCTTTTTTTCAGCTCCACTATTTGCAATCAACAAGCAATGCTACGCTTAAAGGGTTGATTTTGATACCCTGAATAGAAATTCTGTTCCCTCTTCTCTGTCTTGTCAGAGGAGACTCAGCTCCTCAGTGTGTGCCTTGTTACTAATCCTGTGGTTTTACCCACAGCACCTGGAGGTCACCTCAGAGCTGGAGCTGCCAACCTCAGTGACCTGTGCATGTCCATGTCCTGATCAGCTCTTCCTCACCTTCATCTTGACTGCATGCTCCAAGCAGCTTTAAAAAACAACCTGGAATTTTGTTCTAAGCAATGAGAAGCTCATAAAAAAAAAAACAAAACCAAAAACCAAACCAAACCAAACCAAACCAAAACAAAACAAAAAAAAAAAAAAAAAAAAAAAAACCAAAAACCAAACCAAACCAAACCAAACCAAAAAAAAAAAAAACCAAAACCAACCAAACAAAAAAACCCCCCAAAAAACCAAAAACAAAAACCAAAAACCAAACCCAACATGCACCAGTGCCTCTGTGCAACAGGTCCTGCAGGAATCTGACTCTCTTCTTGTGCCACTCTCTGAACTTAGACCAAATAAACCAAGGCCAGACTATAAGCCAAGCAATGCATCAATGCATCTTTTTCAGTGGTTGCTACAATACAAATGCAGTAATTCCTAGTGATTATGGTGTTTGATTACTGAGTGTGAGACAAGGCTCAAACAGAATGTAACTTTTAATTACACCATTCTGTGGCAGTTCACTGCCAAGCCAGAAGCTCTTTCAGGGCTGTGCAAGTGTTTGCCTCATTCCTGATAAAGCCTGAAATATGTCTTGGTGCCTTCCATAGCCTCTGGGCATAGTCTGTATTCATTCTTGCAGATCTCACTGTTGATTTGCTATATTTTACTATTGCTACCCTGGCAACCCTATGAAACATAAAAAGCTGATTTCTCTGTCTCTCATTCATATAAAAAAAATGTATTTAGATACTTCTAAATAAACAGCACCTGCTATCTAATGCAAACCCATACAAAAGTTTAATATGGAGGTTATTATGCAAATTATGATTGACCAAGAGAAGCAAATAAGTGCACCCCAGAAATTCTGCACTTTCTCTGCAGACATTACACTGAGCACTGCTCATGTCTCTGTGGGAAATCCTTGACATAAATATGGTGGCCTAAGGCTGTAGGAATAAGGTAGGATTTGAAGTGAATATGCTACGGCTATTTGAATGTATTTTATGTGTGTAATTGAGGGCAGAAATACTCCCAGTTGATTTTTCATTTTTTTTACTTAAGTATCTCAAAGATTAATTGATTCATTCACACAAACCCTTCAAGCAGGCAGCAATATCCATTCGAGAACTCCAGGAAAAACTCAGAGCAACTCACAATTCCCTATCTCCCATATTCTGCTAAAAACCTCCACCAACTTAGCAGTGTCTGCCACTGAAGTGAAACAAAAGCATGAAGAACCCAGGAAATCTCAAGTTTGGATTAATACAAAAGCCTGTGCTCCTCTGGGTTTAACAAGAGTACTGTGGTCTTCTGAAATAAAAATCAGCTTCCTTTTTCCTTACTGCCTGTTTCTCCCCTTACTCAGCAGAAGTTCATGGTGTGGAGAAATGTGGAAAGGGGAGGGAAATGCAGGCTGGGATAGATCCACCCAAGTGGAGACAAAGCAGAGTCAGGAAAGCCACAGAGGTTTGAAGTTTGTGTCTGTGGCAGAAACAAAGCAGGTGCACTCAGAGATGCTGCACAAATAAGCACAAGCATTTCACAAAACCTCACAGAGGGAGGAGAGTGAGAAGTGCCAGCACAGCTGTGAGCCTGTGGGACACGGTGTGGTGCTGGAGCTGTCAGCATCAGTGGGAGAAGGAGGCAGCTGGGAGGGTGCTGAAGGACAGAAAAGAGCTCAGGGTTTGAGCTGTTGGCTTCAGCTGTCAGCAGGACACCCAGGACCTGCCAAGGGAAAGGGAATGGGAAGAGAGAAACCCATGAATCATCAGCTCTGGATGGCAATTAAAACCTCCATGCCATGAGCTGCTCTGTCAGCAAGCCCCTCCTGAAGCATGGGTGGAAGTTGCTCAAAACTTGGCATTTTCTACCCAGTTTCCCAAAGGAATACATTCAACCTGATATTTGTGGCCACCTCCTAATTATGCTGACGTGGAAATTAAGCATATATAGGCTAGAGAGGCTGGCATGGACTGTCCCAACAAGCCAACCTGGTCTCCTGGCTTTAGTTCACCAAGCACCAGAGGGGAGTTGCCAAAAGAGAGGGATACATATGAAAGAAGCAGGTTTTTGACAGTCACTCCTTCATGGTAATTAGAAGGAGCCAGTTGATTAGGCTCATGGTTAAATGAGCCAGCCTGCCTTTGAGGCTTGCTGGGGCAGCTCTCCTCCCAGAGCAAAGTTCTCACTTTATTTAGCACTGATTTGTTAGGACCATACTATGTTATCATCATGTCTAGCATCTGCTTTGATCATTTTCCTGCTTTCTCATCCTCAGAATGGCCGCAGACTTGGAAAACTTCAACACTTATGTCAAAGAGGAAAAAAGCAAGATGGGATTGTGTGTGTGTGTGTGTAAGTTCCCATCTGACACTGAGAGGCTTTGAGATCACTCCCAGGCAGGTTTCTAGGTACAAACTACATCTGCTCAGACTGAACCCACTCACCAGACTGCAGAGGTTTGAAGTGGGTGTTGTCCTCACCTCTCCAACCTTCTGACTGCCAGAATCCCTGAAAAATCACCCTCCACAGCCCATAGCAAGTCCTGACTGTGTCTGTGCTTTGTTTTCGTGGGGCTCCTGCCACACAGCTCCACTGGGGTTGTCTCTCTCAGAGCTGCCAGGGAATGCATTTTGCTTTGGGTTGGTTTTGCATTGTGCAGCAGGGTCAGAAGCCACAGTGCCTTGAATAGAACATCTACTCCCCATGTCAGCAGCTGCAGGACCTTTATTTTAATGTATGAGTCACCCTTACATCTTAAAGGGATTCTTGGGTAATTTTACATATCTTTAATTTCAAATCTCACTAAAGATTTAAATGCAAACATTTTCTTCTCAGAGCCTGTGAATGCCAATGTGAATCAAGCACCACTAATGAGATCATAAATTAGGCATTTATATCCCTTTCTGCTAAATGGCATGACCTTGAAGTATAATGGAATGTGCAGTCCACACCTCTCCCCCAGGAAAGTTCCCCTGTCCCACCCTCCAGCACCCAGGGAAGAAGGCTACACTCAATTTCCATCATAATTGCCCTGCTTAGGCCCAGGTGAGCCTGTCCTGGATGGGGATGGGCCTCCTGTATCTCAAAAATGTCTGTCAAGGTGATACAGTCTCCTACAAAAACCTCCAGAAGGAAATCAGAACTATACACAGAGCTTCCAAAATCCTTGAGAAAAGCCTCATTGCTGAGCTTTCCCCCAGAAATCCTCACTGTAATCACTTCACAACCACTCTTGTCCATGTAAGCTGGGCTTAAGAAGCAGCTCAGGCTCCATCAAAGTTTCCTGCTCGTAAAAATGTCACCCTCCTGCTCTCAGTCATGCAAAATGGGCCATCCTCCCTCCCCAGTCCCAGCGTTTCTCTCAGGGACAGGAATGCCCCTGAGGCAGTGTTGGCCAGGTTCTCAGCTTTGTGCTCCTCTCTGGGTTCTCAGAAACATCCTTCTACAGCCTGGCCAAGGAATGTCCCCAAGGAGAGTCACATCTGGACCAGCACATAAAGTTAAGTCAGATCCTCTGAAGTACAAAACAGCCCCTAGACAAACAGCTGAGGGCTGTGGGTGCAGATTTTGGATAGAAGTCAAAATTCAAAGCAAAGTTTAACGGCAGTTACTGTTCAGAAACAAGCCTGTCTTGTTATTATTTTTAGTACATTTCTCAGACTTGTCATTATGC